>CM010312.1:10202610-10490561 GCA_001923025.3 Taenia multiceps
ATTCGATAATAAGTTTCGTTGAAGTTGTCTCCTATATAATGCAAAAATTGGTGCAAACTCACTGGATTGTGCGGCATTGCACAATTGCGGCTAAAAATATGGGGTTTTCGCAATCGGTTTCATAAGGGCAGCATAAGTGAATGTCAGTGTATTATGAGGCCATTGGCCTTAATCACTAGCGACACCGTAACTGTAAAAGGGGGTTGCGTGAGTGTATGAGGGACGAAGACAAGAGAACAATTGGGGTAAAAGAACTATTTAGTGACAATAACAGGTCAATGAGGCGATTTTTGAATGGGCAAATCAAAGTTGGACTGTTCTGTTTCCATTCGCATGCAGTAAATTTTCTATTTGCAACGTCGGTGAGGGTGTTCGCGAGCCTTTTGTTTTAAATCAAGGCGGCTGTATGCAAAATCACCGAGTAACAAGGGCAAAAATACTGCGCAAGAGATTATACGATTCTATAGGCTAATTTAATTTGATACTTGGTAGCAGTGATTTCGCATGTCCATTTTCTGTGAGAATGGTCATTTGCAATGCAATTTCGCTGTCCAAATAGTGGCATGTACTACGCAGCAGATGGCACCTCAAGGTGTGCATGGACGTGATAGTCATCATAAGTAGCTATGGTCATGTCTTTTAGGGACTCTATGGCAGCAAAATTGTTGCAAGGCATCGATGCAGTTGCTTGAAAGGGGCTTTGGTCGTTTTGTTCTCAAATGTACACAAGTCGATGCTGATCGGTGTGTTCTCGGGTTATGCCAAGTGGTAAATTTCGTCGCATGCACACGGTGGTGGATAGGTGCACCAGAGGCCCTCAGCCATGCAGCGATTTCGGTGGGTGGTTGTTTGACAGAAAATGCAGTCTTACTGTCGTCATTCACCGTTCGTTCATTATGAAGAGTGTTGGTGTTAGACTTGCAGCTGTCCTGAGACCTGAAGCGGCGGCCACAGATGCTGTGTTGATGCTATCAGTGCCATCATGTTTGTATTGTGGACCCAATTAGGTGTATGGAGATTATTGCGTTAGAGCATACCAAGCTCATCCACTCCTCTCACTTTTCACGAGGGGTGAGATGACGGTTGTATGCATTCACTACCAATGTTTATTCTACCGGTGTTTGACCACCTCAACTGTATGTTTTATGCAAAAGGGAAGACGAGGCCTCATTCAGTGAAACAATAAAGTCCTCCATTTTTGTCGTTTAAAAGTGAGTCTAATAGTTCGAAAGAATATGCGCAGCAACTTTAGTCACAACGTTTCATGACATGAAGTTCGGACAATGAGCCCGGAGCAGCCTCTAATTTTGCCATGTTGTACCGGTAGCCTTAACGCATTACGAATAATCGCAGCGACATTAGTGTCCATTGGCACCTCAGAAGCTAGGATTGAAAACACGTGGCACTCCATCTCTTCAACGGATTGAGCAAAATATCACTGTTTATTCGATGGATCTTAACGGCACACCCTTTTATGGTTGCAAGGGTTGAAGCCCTTCATGGTATTACCTGCTTTAATGAGCAGTTTCTGCACGACCTATCAATTAAGGTGGACTGAGCTCGTACGCGTTGCACTGCCATGCCCATGAACCTTCAACTTCCGTCGTCAGAAGGCTAGCTTCCGCTTCTAAATTTACCAGGGTTCATCTGCCCTCCAGTAGCGTCTGCTCAAGTTTCAGAGGTCACAATGGTCGACAATACGTTAATGTGGTCAATCCTTTTTAGGAAACGTGATTTATTCGCCATAGGTGCATAGGTGCCAAGTATGTCAAATAATGGCAGTTGTAAGGTAGGGACAGCTGTGGCTGCAAATGAACATCTCACGTTCAAACAAATGATATCGAAGTGTTTACAGCGTTACTCTGATAAATTGATGGATTGGATCAGTTGTAGTCAGAATCCCCAAATGCATTTGCTGCTAACTACGACGTAGCAGTTGGGCAGGTTTTGAGCACTGCAGTTCAAAAGCGGAACCAGGCAAGATATTTTGAAGAGTTGATCTACACAACATTGCGAATTCACTCTTACTCACTGCTATTCCCGAAAATTCATCGAAAAATAATGCGATTTTCGCTCACAATTAATGTTATTGGAAGAATTAACCGGCGCTACACCGAAATTTCAATCTCACCCACTGCCAGTTAGGTAAATCAAGATAAAATACACTACAAATTTCACTTACACTCACTGCTATTTCGATGTGTTTATCTACACCGCTGTGCAAAATTTGCTCCCACTCACTACTGCTTCGATTTGTATGCTATATTACATTGAGAATTTCCCTCTCACTCACTGCCAAATCGAGGTATGTGTTTGCATTACACCACAAATTTTGCTTTTACTCACTGTTCTTTTGAACTATTTATTTGTTTTTCACTGCAAATTTTGCTCTCCCTTACCGCTTTGCTCTCAGTCGCTGCCATTTGGAAGTATTTATCTGCGCAGCCCTATGGAACCCGCTCTCACTCACTACTATTTCGAGACACTTATCTGAGCCTCAATGCGGATTTTGCTTTTACTCACTGCCATTTTAACTGTTTTCTGCGCTACACTACAAATTCCGCGCTCACTCACTGCTATTTTGAAGTATTTATTGAAGCCTCACTGCCAATTTTGTTGCCCCTGTCTGCTATTTTGCGATTTACCTGCACTACATATCAGAGTTCACCCTCACCCACTGCAATTGGGGAGTATCAATCTGCAATTCATTGCAAATTCGGCTTCCACACACTGCTATTTCGATTTATTTTTCTACATTACCTTGCAAAATTTCGCCCTCACTCACGGATGTTTTGATGCATTTATCTGCGCTGCACTACTTGTTTCCCCTCACTCTCTGCTATTTCTCGTCCTTTAGTTTAGCCAGTTTTTTACTTCTGAGGCAAAGGAATTCTCCACCACAGGTTATGGTGCCTTAATTTAAAACGCAACAATTCACAACACTACTACTTATCTACCCAGCTATTTGTGCGGCCTTTTCCTCCCGAACGTACAACCAGTTCCGCTAGCTGTTCAAACTTTCATCTATCTTGCCATGGTTTTGATCAAGATGCGAGTTTTCTTTACTCAGAGACCACGCGTGCTTGCCAAATTCTAGTTTTGCTGGTATTTAGTTGCAGTGTTTTACGTCATATTCATGAGAGACCTCCCCACCTATTCTGGCCCAAAATAAATCCTGTGATTGGGCTCGGAGTATTAGCGGAGTTCTTTGCCACTGAGAGCATCATTGGGTGTTTAATCCGGCGATTATCATCCAATCTCCACACGTCATGCCGTCTATGAAGGGGGATGCCGCTGGCGCTGCCACCAGTGTACAGATATCCGCCCTGTCTTTTCCTTCTTTCTGCTAACCCTGATGAGGCATGATTTGATGTTTATCGGCATTCTTACTATTCACATGGCTGCTATGTGGTAGCGAAGCAGTGGTGTTTGGGGAGAGAGTGTCTCGATGCCCAGAGAGGCGCCATGCTCATCGACGACCGAGTTTAACTTGTTCTCCCTCCTTTCATTTACAAGGTCGTTCCTAAATAACACAGGTATTACAAGCCACAGTTCAACGTTGCATATTTTGTCCCTTTTTGGCAACCGTGCCATCCTTTTTTTTCCTGGCTTATTACGCACTCTTGCGCAGCATGGTTTTATGGGGCTAAAAAACCGTAAAATATAAGTCAACACTTCGCTACCAATCGAATGTACTGCATGCGATTCCGCTAGAGGACTTTCATGCACAGTGCAGTTAACTGGTAGAAATTTACAAGCTATCCATTTTCTCCTTATTTACCTCCCTAATGAACGGTGATTATGATTGGTTAAATAGCTGAAACGTAATGAATTTTGCTTCCGTTTTCCTGTTCTTATCAAGTGCTTGCGTTCATTCGAATTTTTTAGGAGCTTCTGTCTCTTTGATAAGTTTCGATGGCTTTCCTGCTGTTTTACATGTACAACCATCTAGATGCACAAAAGAGCCCACCAATGCTGCTCTTCTTGCAAAATCGACCTTGATACTCAAGTCGATTGTCTCTGAGTGCCATCACAATGCTGGTGGACGAGTTTGATGTTTTCCATAGAAAAAAGCATTTTTAAGGTTGGTGCAGTGGACTTAAGAGGTCAGTTAACTTTGGTTGGCCCCGTTCCCGCCCTGCCTCTTTTTCTTTTCTTAAATAAGAAATTGACATTGCCACCCAGGTCTTGATAGAATGTCTACACATTAAAGATCCTTTTGTGCATTCTCAATACATGGTGATGATGATGTCTTGGTGATCTTTGCGCACCTTTGTGTTTTCGTTTTCTCTTAACTGGTCCAGCGGTCTTTCAGAGGCAATTAATAAGGAAAGAGGATAAGAATATGCACAAGCATTTATCGGGCTTATGCTTGCTGCTACTTTGTGCGCAATTTCCTTACTTGTTCCCACAATAAAATCACAAGAAGCGCCTATCGCTGTTGTTTGTGGTGCTCAGCATTCTACTCTTCCTAATGTTATTAGTATAGGAGGAAAGAAGTGAGAAAGAACACATATGAGATGGAGGGCATGTAAGGAGGCGGTAGGAGGGGAGCGGATTAGCCGTCGCGACGCATGCACAAATTTATGAAAAAAGCATTCTTGTTTTGTGGTGGATTTGTTGCGGAATGTAGAGGCTGGACAGTTTCAAGCACCCTGAACGGATATGAGTGCACTTACAAACACCATAACTGACACAAAGGGCGGATAAGGTTAGCTAAAAAATTTTGTTCGTTTGGACTGCCGGTTTCGGTCACTTCGGTGGCCATATTTCACTGCCCGGTAAGCTCGACTCCGGACCATGTGAGAAGTGCCAATCTCTCTCCTTCCAGAATGCATATATTTTGCCCTAGTACTAGGCCTTCTTTTGCCTCAAAGGAAATCTCGATTGCTGCATTGGTGGCAGCAGTTAGTGAACCCGACATTAATGAATTTCTATTCCAGTCTCTACGGATGGGAGAATATCTGGCATCCCATAGCAGAAGAGCTGAGATCAACGTCCATCTTCGGCATTCTCCACCTTCGTTTTCTGGAAAAGCTATTAACAACCTGAGCGACACTAGTCGTGATCTCCAAGTCCAGTGGAACTGCAAAGGGATAAGCAACTTTGCGGTCAAGCATCGTCCACAGATTCTGTCGCAGGTTTTCTTGCAACTCGCCTTCCTGTGCCAAAATCCGTATCCAGAGACGCTAAATGTGCAGGATGCCATTCGATAGCATCCTTTACTGCTTCGCACACATAAATTGCGTGCATCCCGTTGTTCTGAGGTCCAGCTGCCCTATTTGCTGGGGTTCTACGGCACCCTCGAGTTTAGCCCACATAATCAAAAAATTAGAAACGCAATATGTGTCGCCTGTATCTTGATCCATTTTGAAGATTTTGTTCACACCCACACCATTCCATTGGGACACATTGTCGTGAGGAAGAAAAGTGCAGAAATCCGATCTTGCTTCACCTTGTGCTACGCGGAATTTATGGCACTGCAACAACACAAGCTCTCGGTCTCGATGACTCGCACATTAGCTGGTGGGTGCTTCTCCCAGCACTGATTACGCTGCGATGGCTGACACGGAATGGTTACAGAGGGTATCGTTGAAGGCGCCGCTGGCAAGAAGGGAGCGACTGCGTTACAGTTTGTTTGTTCGGACTGCCAGTTTCGGTCACTTAGGTGGCCATAATGTACAAACATGTCAGTCTCCAACCCCTCTGTTTCCAAAATAAACGTGTTTTGACTCGATACCACGCCCTCTTTTGCTTCAAGGAAGTCGCGGGACGCTGCAACGGGCATGAAAGTAAGAAGACACAGATAGCGGTATGCCTCACATATGGCCAAAAACACGGCCTAATTAATGCCAGCCATTTGCAGTCTAGATTCCAGTGGCGCAAAAATCCAGCAAACTTGTATCTTGTAGACGTGTGTGATCTAATGTTGAACACGAAACTAGGTTTTGCATAACCGATGTGCGCAATGGTAAACTTATCACTTTGGGGTGCCATTTCACCATCTCACTTATCGGACAGATGTTTCGGTGGTTCCATTAAAGTTTTGTATTTTCTAAAAAAATTTATAAAAATGCCTATGTTTCTAATATAGTCGTTAATTGTGAATGCTGAATTCCCCTTACTTGATACAAAGATGAAGTAAGCTACTTTTAAAAAATAGTTTCTACTTATCAACGACAAAGCTCAAGCCCAACAGGTCTTACTCGGCTGACTAGAATTTTCAGATTTGTGTTGGTTCTTTGGTAGTTTTGAGTACATTTAGAGTGAAGCTAGGTAAGCTTTTGGTATACAAGCTGGAGAAATTCTGTGAATACTGGCTTGGCATGGCATGCACTGCGCCTTCAGCTTTCAATTTGGCAGGGAGGCACGCTTCTAGTGGAGCATTATCAGCTAAGCATGAAGATAACAACTAACAACACTGAATGTGAATCACGCCTTCTTTTTTGCTCACTGCACCCATCAGGTGATATCGATTCCTCTAGCAATCTCTTCCAGCCACTACGTACCAACTCACCCCACTCGCACCCACACTGCCCAACATTAGATTTCGCTACCAGGTTCAAGGTGACAATGTCACGCAAGGCGTCCTCTTCTCCTATCCTCTTCTCTCTTAAGTCCGACGCGACTGAGTTAGCAGATATTGAGTTTCAGTCAGGAAGATAAGGAGAAGTCTTTAAGCCAATTAGTGTCGCTCATTATCCTTTGGTACTACCTCAACAAAAGAGCGAGATGAACCGGCCAGCGAATGGAAAGGGACCTCATTGCACCCACTGCCTGGGTGTCCATTGTGATTTTGGTGTGTGATAAATTTAACTTCATCTAGATGCAAAATTTTATCTACCGTCTTTCTTTTTGAGTCAGCAAAAGCCACTCGTTTAATAAATTTGCCTGAATTTCTCAGTGATAATCTCATATGCTTGGATGCTGTGTTTGGTTACCGGTATGCCAAATTGCGCATCCTCGCTGATGCAGCCAACATAGGCGGAGGTTTTGCAAAACAGAATGGCTCAGTTCACTCAAACTCGTTTTGTTCTCGAAAGCGGTGTTGATTTCAGCGGTGAAGATGGACAAATAGTAACACAGGGATGCAAATACATTGGGCCATTTTAATAAAACGAAATACAGTGAGCACAGCTTTGGCTTTGCATTGGTGTAGTTATAATTCCTTATGATATTATAGTCTCTCCCAAGCTCACAGTCGCAAGTGAATTCGGTGTCATTTCCAGATGCAGGCTACGAACTTAAAAAGGCAGGACAGTTATCATTCACTAACGCTACATCAAAAGTTTTCTGGCAGGTATCGGTGGTCCGTGCTCTCAGTTAGCTTGGGAGGAAAGGTATGCGAATACTTGTGGAGATAACTCACCTCTCATAATGCATAAAGATACCGTGAGGCTGGTTGTCGAATAAAGTTAGTTTGTTGCTGCAGAGCTTTAATGAGGCAGTTATCATCTCAGATATGAAATAGTGCTTTCCAGCATTTTGCTACACAAGGTGCGCATTGGTAGGTAAGGTGAAACATTTTGGCTCCAGCACCTCCAAACAATAATTTGCACAGTGTTTCAGTGAGGCTATAAAAGGACATTTAACTCCTTTAAAGTTGGCAGCAAAAGAATTTCATTCCATCCCAGATGTGAGGTTAAGGCTTACCACCTAAAGGGAGAAAATCTTACCGGTATGGCTAAAAAATATTTACTTTAGTCAAGTTTCCTAAAATATAATCAGACGAATCTATACATGGGTTTAGTCGGGTCGGATCGAGAATAAAACTCGAATTGCGAAGTCAACGCACACGCCTGTCGGTCACATCTTCGCCGCAGAAAGCAAATACTAAGTCTAACACGACGAGTTCTTTCTCGCTATTTAATTCCACGCATCTTAAGTGCGTCACACAAAGGTAGGTGTTAAAACAGGCGCACACATGTGTCGAAGAGCGCTTCAGGTCAGCTCACAGTGACTAGAACTGCATCAAGGACTGGTGCAATTTTGCGTGGTGGAGGTGCCCAAATGATTTATATACTGCAGACACATGGTCTATTTGCAATGATCAGTGAGCGAAAAATGGCAATTTTTGTGCTCTGAAAGACTTGGCAAGGTGTCGGCAGATCCACGGAAGTGTCAGAGTGTCTGGCACTTAGAGCAGATGAAATGGTCTTCAAAATCAACGGGAGCCGTGGATTTACCATCTTACTGCATCTACAATGAGACGGAAATTACATCCACCCTGCTCAAATTATTTTACGCTGTGCAGGGTAAGCTAACAAAGCTTGTTACCATAGAAGAATGATAAGGCCCGGACCTGGGACTTCCTCAGGAAATATCTGTCGCGCAAGTCAACGGCCCAATGCAAAGAAACGGAGAAGCTTTAGTCTACACCGATGAAGTGCAAGCGAGTTAGTAGGAAATCGTTTAAGTATCAGAGAGTAAAGAGGGAGAAAAGTATTGCAGGAAAGAGAATCGTTTGTTCCGTTGGTTGTGGTTTCACATGAAACTTGCACCATGTGGGGAGGTTTTGAGGATTTACTTCAATAAATTATTCACAGGACTGGCTGCTGCGATCGTTACACAGTACAGCAAAGGAGCCTTACCAAGCTGAAAAATCGCATTATGGGGTAAGTCAGAGAGGTGTATGTTTCGGAAGCAGAATTGTGCTAGTTATTGCCAAACATTTATAAATGCTTTACCATATAGCCACTGCACCGTTTCATCAAATTTAAACATGCACCGTGGAGGGTTGGTAGTTCTTTGAGCTAAACGTCTGAAATGTCTTGTTCGTCAGCCCACATAGGGCTTTACTTCAGCATTCCAAACTGCGCTGCAGCAGATTCCACACATATATGAGCTTATTTTCTACGTTTGGTGGAATTATTTGCAGCGACTTTATTAAAGGCCTAGTGCGCTAGGTTGTGAGACACTAGATTTTGAAAGATGTTGGTCACAAAAGGCCAATATTTAATTAAGAGTATTAAATAGACAGAAACTAATTTCATTTCAGCCTAACTGGTATTGCGCTAAGGCCTATAGTGTTCCTACGAATAGGTCATTAAGGCTAGGTAATTTAACTTCCACTGCATATTTCTTGTGCCCAATCACTCATTAGCGAGCAATCACGTCCCATCAAACCGGTCATCATTTCCAGCTGCTTGTTTGCATTTGTGCAAAGGTGCCGCAACACCTATGCCAGATGCTGCTATCAGCTTTATTGTGCGCTTTGTTTTATAAAATGTGCATTAATTAACTCGAGATTTCGAACTGACTTCTCTGAAGAAACGAGGTAAAAGTACGCATTTGTCAATAAGGTGCCTTATTCCTCCCCGTGTTCAGGCAGCATTTACTTAGCCTTAACTTACTTAGGATTCATCAAGAAAGAGAAAGAAGATTACATAAAGTTACCTGCTTTCACAGAACAGTTTGTTAGTCGAAACTCTTCCCGAGACTGTGTATGGCGTATCACGAAGAACAGACGGCTTGACGTTTATGCCAGCTTGACCCACTCCACACCTACCTGATACATGTTCTTACGCCAAAACCACTGAAACCCTCAACCTGCATACACATTAGTCAAAATTATGGCCATTTTGAGCAGCACAGCCATGCAACAAGCAGCAGTTATCCGTAGAGTTTAAATCCCTGCCTACATTGAACCCTTTTGCTATCCACAAAGAGGAGTGTGAAATCGTAGTAGCTGCAGTGCAAATTCATGCCCCCATCATGACTGGGTAACATGGAAAGTTAGAGGTTCCCTTCATTCTTCTTCGCAATATCAGGCTAAATCGCGATTCGTATGGGCCGAGGAGTCAGTGCAAGCATAGAAGTGCAATAATTGAAACAGAGCAGAACGACACGCAGCAAGGCAGTAAGAAACAAACCTCAAAGCGCCTCATGAGTTGAACCACTGACCTGGATAATCTATAGTTTATACGATTGATAGACTCGTCGACATGAGGGATATTCAAGGGCTGAAAGCCAACCTGAGACCTGTGCTATACCGTTTGTGAGAAGCAGGGCTGGCCCTAAAGACAAAATTGGCTGTTTCTGCAAAGTTTGGTTTAGATCTTGGGAACTTCCTCCCTTACAAGATGCGTAGCAAGTGCCCTAATACAAACGAGGATGCAGTCAGCAACAACGGATCGAAGAGAGCTTTGCAACAGCCCTGGTTTGGCAGATTGCCACAGACAATTGGTTAGAGGCTTTGCAAGTACCGCAAGCCAACTGCTCAAATTGAAGTCGAAAGTGGGGACAACGACTTTACATAAAAGAAAGAAAGTGCTAAGCACTTAAAATGCTGAAGCGTTTGCAATGTTTCTCTCTTGCTGACTAGTAAGACTGCTACCGGTCTCATGGCAAGTGGGAGACAGTATGTTTTTAAATAATTATGAGAGGCATCACCTTCTCCCCACATCATCATCATTACCCTTTTAATCTCCTCATTGCGTCACCACCGCTTTTCTGCCCCAAAGTATCACATAGGAAACCAAGATTAATAAGCTGATGACAAAAGAGTTGCAGGATGGGTTATGCTTAGGACTTGATTACTCCTCCTGCAAATATGCACATGTTTTAGTGATATTCGCACCACGTTGGTGAGTCTGGAGAAAGTACCCATTCATTTCGGCGAAAACCTTGTGCATGTATGCAAGTTGTCTGCAATATCTTGGCTGCAAATTTTGGGAGCTGCGGACACCTAGTTTTTTATAATCGCTGCCCAGCACCTTGCTCTCCAATGGAGTGTGACGAGATTCCGGTAAGCCCTGCATTTGCAGCATTTCTGTGGAATCATGGGCAATTGTCGGCGGTTAGCTATGGCGAGGACCGTTTGCCTTGGTCGCGATACGGACTTGGAGCGAATAACTGCCGGCACCTTGTCTAGGATTGTTCAGATAAAAGGTATTTGAGGCGCCTAACGCGTGCTCAGGAACGAGGAGGACCGAAAGGGGGCACAGAATTGGTCTTTATTTAAGAGCACAAGTGCTGTTAGCTGTTGCCACCTTTAAATAGTCTCGGGAAGGCTTAGAACTCATGGTCCACGATGGTTTGGTCTGCACTTATTGGAAATTTCATCGCTTTAAGTGGCATTTATGGAGCTATTTTGGCGGGTTTTTTCAGCTGAAGTGGTGGCCTCCAGGTTGCAATCAGGTCGGATGTGATTAATGTCGATTCGCGTACAATTGCAAGGCTTGCTATTTGGCCCTGTAAGGGACAGCGATAGTGATGTTGAGGTTGTGCGATAGCCTGTCGACTGCTGAGGTTCGCCCGTTTCAGAGAAATAAAACATCTTAATGGTCTTGATGCAGTGGCAGATGTAAGTGGCTGGACCTCTGTCACTTAAGGGCTCTAAGGTTGTGAAATTATGTCTAGGCCTTCAAACAGTTGCCTTCAAGGGTGCTTGGCTGAATTTTGTTCTAAATGTACACCAGGTGATGGTGAGAAGCGTATTCTCCGGTTGCAGTAAGAGAGCGGGTCCGTCACGTGTACATGCTGCCGGATCTATGCACAAGTAACTTTCTGGCAAACAGCTATTTCGGTTTTGGATTGTTTAATGGAAAAAGTGCTTTTTTGATCGTTATTCAACTTTCGCTCGTTATGAGGACTGTTGATGGTGGAGTCGAAACTGCTCTGAAACGTAGGGCTGCGGCCGCAGGCATTGTGCTGCTGCTATCAGTGCGTGGGGTTCATTGAGTTGGGCCATATCAGACTCACCTCTCCTTTTTCACTGGTCATGGAGGGCGAGATTAATGTTGTATGCACTTACTACTGCTGCTCATTCTATCGTGGCCTTCGAGTTCTGATGTCCGACTACCTCAACCAGGCGTTTTATGCAAGAAAGAAGGCGAGATCTCCCCACCGGAGCACGTGTCTAATTCGACACTGATTGTTTATGCAATGTATCATTCTGTCATTCGTATACTGATTGCACCAAATTTTTCAATCTTACCGGCAGTACTTGGGTAGCCATGCTTTCCTCCACGTTTTGACCATTGCAAGTAGCTCCATAGTTGCTGGATTTCAGACGGCTGAACTTCTAAGCAATCGCGTGACCAACAACAATGCCATGCAAATCGATGACGAAGTTGGAACTACCAGTGAAGTCGCTCTCCTTCTCCTCACTCACATCACTTTCTTTTACGAATTACTTGCCACCGAGTAGAAATGAGTAATATAATTAAACGAAGTAAAATAATCGACACATTGGGGGTAGCATTTCAATGTGGGTTGATAGATGTTGGAATTGCAATGTTTGTCCTGTAACTCACGCTCCCTCTTCCAGGCATTGCAATAGCTTCACATGCATATGCTGATCTTGACTTCTGTAGCATGCCAACCGTCCTTTTTATATTATGACGGTAATGGAGGTGATTTTACGTGAGTATATGAATGCGCAGGTGGGGCTTGTCGAGGCACTGTAAGGAAATTACCTTTGAAGTTGTTTATTGGAATAACTGGTCCTTGGGCGAGTAAATCAATGGAAAATTCGTGCAGCTAACACCGGTTGCCTCTACTGCGTTTAAACTAGTCTCAGATGCACACGTAATGGACTTCATCGGTTCGACGTAGCTGCGGCTAGGACGGCAAACATTGGTACTGCAAACCGGGCACAAAGATATGAACTGTGGTAAAATTCTATAAGCACTCAGTTATTAATTGTCAACCGCTTATTCAAATAGACAAATGCTGGAGCAAACTGCGGCTCTTTCACCTCAGAGTGTGCATAGTAGCGTAGAAAATGGTAGATACCTACTTGGCATAATCTGTGCGTGGTGGAGCAATGAATGGTGTATGCATAAATGGAATTAGTCTCCATTATCATTTCAGTTTAAAAGTCATTCCGAACCTAAAGCCCTCTTTCTATTTTTCACGACCTGGAGACCCATAGTCTACAGACTTGGAATAAAGTGCGGTGTTTTATTGCAATAGAAAAGATGCTAAGGGAACAAATCCCGGACTTCTTTGCTGTAACAGCGCTTGCTCTAATAAGGCAGACACTGTTCAATGCCAATCGTCAAGTACATATTTTACTCAAATAGCTCTTTATCTACATGCATTCTTGAAGCTGTTAAAGTATCTATCAATGGGTGCTATATGGCGGCACACAGAATCATAGGCAGCTACTCCTTGCTTCTTTAGTGAAAACTAGCAGTTTTCAACGACCCTGATACCAAATCTCGGCGCCGCTATAGCTCTTTACATTTCTGGGTAGGATTGAGGTGTTTATCATGAGTTTATGCCACATACATTGTGCGACAATAGAATTTTTGTGCTTCTTCGGGCAGCGACACGCTGTTGCCGTTCATCTGTAATTCCTTTAATATTTGTGCATAATAAAAGCCCATTGTTTTCATTCTCGTAATATCTATGTTGGAAGATCATATATGGGGGTGCGGGAGACTTCACAATTCGAATATTCATAGGCTTCAAGAACATGACTACGTGTCGACATCATTCTTGTGTAGCATGCTGTGTGGGGCCTCTGTGATCACTTATTCGTGTATTCAGCTTTGGTACGAATCGGCGTTAGACGCGAGCCCAAAACAGAAGAATGGTGACTCAGGGATCTGTTGCCATTTGCTCAGAAGTGCCTGTGTCAATGCGCAGACTGCACGTTGTGGCAGTCATAAAATTTGCAATTTTAAGGTGTTTTTTATTATTGAGGTTTGTATGCTCAGTTTTGCAGCTCAAGTCAGATTTGCGACTTCCTTCCTAACAGTACTATGCTAAATGCCGTTTCGCTTCAAATGATTACTAAATTAAAATGCGTAACCTCTAAATGGCGAGTTCAATGTCGTGAAAACTAAGGAAAAGTTCAAATGATCTAGACGTTTGAGTTATGGAAAAAATATCTCTGCCTTAACGCTAAAGGGGATTGGTATATGGTCCCTTTTCACAAAGGATTTCGAACCATTAGTCAAACTTGCTGCAGCGAACAGAGTTTATCCTGCATTGCTTCCCAACTCTTCATATTTTGAATGCCCACATGCCCACATGCAAATTCAGGTTAGTCAAAGAGGGTACTAAGAGTGCAGGCAAAGTTCTATAACAACTCACTCAAGTTGTTATTTGGGTTATTTTAACTTTATTCAAAAGACAATGTGAGGGAACCTCACGTTATTGCAAAAAAACGGAAGACAAAGCAAAGCATATCGGTGCAGACATTTCGTTTACTGAGTAAGCATGAATTTAGGCAAGCATTAACGCTCCACGAGGGCGACGAGACTTTGAGGGCGGCAAGCAAATGACCTTCCTATATCGACGATCATACCAACATCCTCTTAAAGGGCGACGCCACTTTGCCGGCATGAGGGCATCTCCCCTCGCATCACCTTTATAGGGTTCCTCCAAGGTCTCCTGCTTACCTACATCCTTCAGAGGGTCAAGTACGTCAAACAGACCTGTCCTCACTCCCGATGCAGCCTCACCATCCACCACATCGGTAGCAAGGGCGAAGCGTGAAGTATATGCGAGGAGAAGAAACAGAAACCTAAGAGTCGGTAACGACCACATCCAAAGTGACTACAGGACTGATGATTGCAAAATGCTCCGCGTACCTTCTACGGGGCTCTTATATGCGTATTGATAGGTCTGTTCCTTTTTCACCTCAGTGTTTACTTTTCAGCGTGGGCGTATCCACATAGTCAGTTTATCATTAGATGGCCTAGCTGACCATGCGATTAAATCGCAGCACAATGCTCTATAAACAAAGAAAACCTGTTTATAGCAGAACTTGCAAACCCTTCTTTGCTATTCTAGGGCAATGCTGCACATCACATCGTAGTTTGATAAATCTAATCAAGTATTCAAAGAAGTATTCCAGTACCATTATTCTAAGTATGGTGTGCACAAGTCAAAAGCAAGCATTAATTCAAACCACTTGACTTCGTAGACAGACATTAAGGTGAGTGAAGCCAAATTGACCCCAGCTATTTTACAGGGACTGACTACCATCGGGTGCATTAAAATCCCTTAGTAATTCTCGGCTTCATTCCGAAGCCATGTGAGCTTGGACAGAACTTTTTCAGAAAGTGCAGTAGGTCTGCTGGCGTTTTACAGAACTGACATTAATGGACTGCCGCGGCACTCTACCCCTTTCGGATAGCCTCATCATAGTTTGTTGTCACTGATTCGTTATTTAGAGACTAGGTTAAGTCTTGCAAGACAATCAATTGTAACACTGATTGCATCCAATAAATGAGACAGTCAAAATACCTGACAAGTGACTTGTAAATGACATTGTAAGAGACTTCATCCAAAGGTAGGGTTTGTCATTGGCCCCTCAGTGCCAATGCATAAATTATGCTTGGACATTATAAGGCAGCACCTGTGTGCATCAAGCTCAGCAAAATGTAGATTTTGACAGTTCTATTTAAATTTTGCAAAGCGAACCCAAACAAGAATGTTCAACACTACTCATGGCTGGAATGGCAAACCTGGTTGTGCGGTGCATTGACATTCGGCTACCGACGTAAGTGAACTTATTACAAATAATGATAGCGCAAAAGGGGAATCTTGACAGTTAGGGACCACGTAATTTACCATCGTACCGTGTTAACACAAATGTATTCTAAACTTACCTACTGGAACTTACAAACAATCGAGATGACTCTAGAACACAGTAACTTTATTCACATCAATATTTTGCAAGCCTAACTACTCGTATTTAAGCAAAGTTTCAGCTGCTGCCGATCGGTGTTTTTATTATCCAACATTTCATGCTATTGCACCATCTTTTATGCACAGGCATGTGGATTTTGTATACATCTGGGACTGTAACTGTATAGCTTCGAATTGGGTGAACACTTCTCTACCAGGCATCGCACCTTCGTATCCACCCCGCTCCACCTTCTGCTTTGAGTTAGGCAACTGTGGCCTACTTTGGAACCTGTAAACCATCAAAGGTGCAGGAGAAGAAGCTGTGCTCATTGCATCCAAATGCTGGTGCCGGCCACTCCCAAACCGGTTTTGGCATCCTCGTGGCCAGCCTTGTAAAACTCTCTACTGTATACGCATCCGAGGTGATTTATTTGTTGTGACTATGCCCGTTGATATCGACATTATTTGCGCCACAAGCCAAGTTGGCTTCACTGCTGACGTCCGCTTTCATCTGGAATTTTGGTTTCGCGCAGCAGGCTAACCTATCCGTAGGTCTAAAATGACATTGTTTCGTGCATTATATTTAAACTACTAAACGACGGAATTCTCGAATCACTTCGTTTGAATTTCGGTTTAGGTCAAACTGCTACAAAACACAACCAGTGCTGGTCGAAATCACTTCACTTTAGAGTCGTGCCAATTACCTTTCTCGTGCATTCAGGTGTTCATGTAAACAAGTCAAGTACTGCGGGGTATGATGATCGCAGATAATCACATGAGGTTGATCACGAAGTGCGCCACGGAATTAAGGTAGCTACCGCTCCACCTCCATGGTGCTTATTGTGAAACACCAGTGTGTTGCTTTTCTCTCATCTGTGATAGCAAAGTCTTGAACCGTCAAAGTTGTCTAGAAAAGGGGTATTCTTCGCGTGGTAACTCCTATAAGCAGCGGGTTAGTATGGCATGGGTTCTATTCCTCTGACCGTTGCAAGTATGCCAATGTTAATAAATGAATTAGTGCCTTTTCACCTCACACCCATTTTAAACGCCTCAATGTGTGACTTTCAATTTTGGACAGTCTGCTGGCACAAGAAACTATTATTTGGGCTGGCGGAGCAACGACACTCAAACACTTATGCAGTTGAAAATCCAAGTGATGCGGTGTTGGGCCTAGCGCTTTGCATTGAGTGAAGCCAAGACGGTTTACTTGTGCACAATTGATGAGCCGCCAGGAGGGAGGAGGCCAAATAAAGGAAAGGCTCAGTAATCGGAGCTTGAATCTTGTGAGGCCAGCAAAGTTGTGTTGTTTAAATTTCTCTCCATCACAAAGCTAAAGAGTACAAGCAAGGGGGAAGGGAAGAAGACCACTTTGAAGAGCAGGAAGAGTTCACTTGAGGCCGTTCAGCATAAGCTCAGCTACCATGACGTAAAAGGTCTCAGCTGAAGCCTCTAATTCTCTTGTTAACACGATTAAAGCATTCTAGTTTTTATATACTCACTTCCAATGCAGCAAATGCGTATCCAAAATGGAGGTCAGTAATAACAGGACTTTATCTACAACGGCTACATACTTGCGTAAGTCACCTCAAAGATGTCTGTAGTGCTCCCAACATTTGGCACACGTGTTGGGATTCTCTAGTGCAAATCAGATTTTACTATAGCCAGCACCTATACTCAACCACAATAGGCAAGGTAGAGTTTAAAATATCCTAACCACGATTAACGTGGGATAGATCCTACCTATTTTCGAAATTACTTACGATGTTTCTGTGATATTTCGCTGCATTTTTCCAACCCGAATAGCGATGTTCAAAAGTACTCATTTCGGTCGACATGCACCTGTTAAAGTATAACATTGCACGAAGTGGGTGGAAGTAGAAAGCGTGAGTGCCATCGCAAAATTCTAACATTCTTTTGCAGATATGTCACATGACTATTTGTATACGCTATGTGGCAGAAATGTCGATGAACCGTAGAGGTTAGAGTCCTTATCTCGTAGCGGGAGGGCAGGGGAAGGGTAAGGAAACCATTACGAAAGGCCCGAGATTGTAGACAAGGGAAAGGCGAAGCGGAAGAAGGTTCCCTGCATAAAAATAAGACAACCTAGCCAATTTGATGTGCCATGCTACAACACACCCAACCGTTCCTTACAACACAACATGCTAGCATTTACTTCTCTACTCTACCTTATAATTCTCCTACTCCAAGTTGCCGCAATGTCGTCTAATTAGTCGCTCCAATAGTGGACAAGAACAGCAAACTAGGCTGATCAACAGAACCACACCTACTCCATTAGCATGCTTACCTGCGTCAACTTCAGCTTAACCGAATCCCGCTTTCACAAGCAGGAACTCCCACAATCTTCGTTTGTAAACTAGTGCCAATAAGAAATGAGGGTTGCATCAGTGATCATAGATGACACCGATGAAAGGTGATGCTTGAAGCCTCAAGCGAATAAACTTGTGCGTTTAAGTATGCATCCCATTCGCACCTTCTAAAACTGCAATTCATTTGCAATTGCAATCTCATTCCACCTTCATTCCAGCACTACTTTACTGATATGGTTCTGAAACGAGTCTTTTAACAATGAGAGTCAAATTAGCTACCTTTAGGCAATTGCAATCGACCCATCTACCCAAGCGTGCAAGATTGCACAGTGGCTGTCAGAAACCCAGGGTAGTTGCATAAAGCGGTATGAAGTGGAACGAGAGAGGGTGAACTTACAAGCACCATTACATCGCATCATTTGTGCTACGAATGCAGGTAAACTGTCCTTTGCCAGCCCGCGCAATGGAAATGCAGGAGTAGTGAAATGCAGCCCAAGGTCGGAGAAAATGTGAGGCCCCTTCAGCTGCCTTTGCAGTAGACATCTGACACAACGTTGAATTTAGAAACTGGTGCTTTGTAAAATAACCTTACTCTTTTGCCGCATCAAAAGTCATAATGTTGGTCTTCAATTACACGACTTCAGAGATATTTCGCGGACAAAGTGGGCCTAGCCAAACACTTCTTTGCCTACCATAAAAGCACCAGCTTTTCCATGGCATACTTCGCATGAATAAGTATGCAATAATTTATCATTCATCTTGCATTAATTCTCACACCTAGACAGCACCATTACATGGTTGAGGCTATGCGGTTACTCAGGATACTAATGTCTTACACACCAAAATCTAACCGCAAGCTTGCTACAAAGTACAACCTTAGCCCAGCACAAGTAACTCCATGTATGTGACGCCTGTTGTGACTGGCTAAAGTTCAGTAAGATAACACCCTGCTCATTGTGTTCCTTGAGAAACTATAAAATTAATAATCGTGTAGACGGCTTCTAAACCTGTTGCTTCTAAGTTCAGAACCTGAATTTTCCTTCTATTTGGGACACGAAGCTTGGAATAGGCAAAAAGCCTTTCTACGAAACTTGCAACTGCAGTATTAGGCAGCGAGCCAAAGTGTTGTCCAAAACAGTTTTCTTGTTAAATCAGGTTGTAACACTGCTCGTGACATTCAAAACCTTCCTGAGTGAGGGAGAAGCTGGCTATGGCTGCTAAGTCAGCCTGATATTTTGCCACTAAAAGCAGACAACCAGACATGGTCCCGCCTATCCACCTTTCCACCCTCCCCTCATGTTTTCTTTTTTTTGATTTGAATCCTAGTATGCAGCCAAGAATAAATCAACTTGAATTTTGCAATCAGGGTGTCAGAATCCAAGAAATAGCACTTATATTTCGGGGAGGATTTTAAGCGCTGGTGCATAGCGCTAGAGCACTCCTAAGCGTCCATTTATTCATCCTTACGTAGTGGCTATAATTATCAAAATTGTGATGCGCTTAACACCGCATTTTGCTGCAGTATCTAGCTCGAATTCACGATATTACGAACAATGAACAAAGACCATGTTTAAAGGCGCAATGAGCTGCTTAGTAAGCTGCTAAGATCTGCATTTTATTGGCGATTGTTGACTAAATCGCAATTGTGTGATAAATCGGGTTAAAGGTCGACTTGGCAGAAAACATAGAACATCAGCTGCTCTTCAATAGTGACGGCTAAGTTTCCTAATTAATGACAAATTTGTCAGATTCATGCACCATCACTGATTGCATATTACAGACAAAAACAAACGCGTTTTCCTTTATTTTGAATTGGGACTCATGAATTTATGCCCAATCAGCACCTGTGGGTAGCTGGGTCGTTAGTGCGGATTTTATGACGCAAAAGCCTAGAAAAGTTGGACACTCGCTTTACTAAAAAGATCTTCAAATAAAAAGGTCTACACAGAACCCAAAAACCTACTGACTTATGACTCAGCCTGGAAGGCATAGGGTACGAAAAACTGGAAGTAAAATGTCAAAATAAGACAAAGCGCTCTGAAACTTTCCGTCCCCTTACGTAAAGCGAAGTGATTGTCGTACACTCCCTCAGTTATCGCCAATGGCACCACTGATGATTGCAAACGTTTCAGGTAGGTTTGTAGTATTTCGAGCAGCACATCCGAAATCTGCAAAGAAATTTAGAAGCCATGTCACAGCATGGATCAGAAGTCAAAATGTTATGCCTAAGACTGAACAGATGCATTTGAAGCAAGTAATTTGTTTTTATTTACTTGAAACCGTGTATTAAAGAACCAAATTTAACATTCTGCTAGCCTATTTATAACATAGAGTAGGTAATGAGCATTATAACGTTTTGACCTTCACAAACCGGTCTTACAGGTTATAACATCATTGACAAATATCAGATGATTAATTTCTTCCACATGTGAACCAATCCTTTGCTACAAACAAAAACAATACATATGGTCAAATTGTGATTTGCAGTAAGATTGCTTTGCTTCAATCAGCAGTGCTTAACACACAAGTGGATTGACATTCCAGCTTGCTCCTCTCAAGGAACTTCGTATGATTTATAGCACTTGTTCTCCTCTCTGACTCAACAACAGCCTCGGTGCAAATCGTAGGCACGCACCAGAATGGTAACGCAATCACCTCGGTTCCATGGAACGTCGTGCCGAAATGTGCCCAGCTCTAATTCCGCCTCATCTCATTTATCCATCAAAATAACTCTGCTTAAGCTACCAGTCAGAGATGCGTAATTAATAAATGCAGAGGATCTATTAGTTCTCTCCTTAAACCGTAGTTTTGTTACCGTCAAATTGCGCCTTTCGTTTGCTTAGTTTTATGCTCCTTTATATGTGACTGTGGTGCGACAACACAGCAGTTGGAGCAGAGCTTGTTGCTGATGACGTTTACACACGCGCACGGGCAAACATAGTGGATGAACTTCGACTGTGCTCGTTCCTTTCTTTGCGTCGACAACCAAAAGATGTGTTGCTCATCCGCTCCCCATTCTCTCATTGCACGTGGCAATCCGATGGCCGAGAGAGGGCAGTAAGTTGCATCGTCACCTGAGGTCTACTTTTGGGAAAACGCCGCCACGAGGTAGGCTTAATCAGCGTACCCAATGAGTACACCTGATGTCGAACAACAATTCATGCTCCAAATGATGTGCAAACAAATTTCCTCTCAAAGCATGGCTCACAATCACGAAGACAGATAATTCACAGCAATTTTTTCATGCCACAATAACGATTTTTGCCATGCCACTTCCATCACATTCAAATCCTCTGACCTGTTGCAAAAGTCGAGGGGCAGGATGCAGGCAGCGCCCAATAATGGAGAAGTACTGACGATGCTCCGGAAAAGAGAAGAAGAATTGGGTGTTGCAAGCAAATAACTGCCAAGCCTTAAGCAATGGTTCAGTAGATTTGAGAACATCCCACCTACCTGATGAGGAGGCACTAAAACGATCATCATCCAAACCGTTGCCTAGAACGGCGCAAATGCATGCTTAACTAAGTGAGGGTCAAACAAGTATCTGCTTGGGTCGCCTCAGTCTAAGCAAAATTTATCACCTGTGTGTGACAACAGATGTGCACTGGAATGACCGAAACGAAAGGGCCTTTGCAACCTTTGAAGATACCTCTTAAAGTGCGGCTTTCTATTCAGTGGACTTTGTGTTGAGGAAATCGATCCCGATTGCATCTAATTAAGCTGGTTGCCGCCAAAGATTGGAAGAACTACCACGCCACTGATTGGCTGTGTCATCGCCATCCGCAGGACTGGAACTTGTTGGAAAAGGAAAATGCATTCAACAAGAGCTCACTGAGTAGCCAGTACTACAACTAACTTACCAGTCTGACATCGGCCCACAGAAGCACTGGCTGAAAGGTCAGATTGATGGAGGGACAAGCTGATGACTGTTGGCCCCACATCCCAGGCTCACGACGACAAATTGTGTTCAGAGCTGGATTCGTGCTAATATGTGGACGAGCAGGATCCTCTGACCACATTCGCTGTACGCTATGTAACTTTGACATCACACCGATCGCTACTCTGATGTGAACATTCCTGCCGAGAGAACAAGTGTGTAGACCCGAACATCTTCAAATAGCAGGAGGTGGTTTTGCTTTCCAGATGTAAGTTCAAATGTCACGTGCTGAATGTCTGTTAATGGAATCGTAGAGGCAAATTGATGAGTTGAGTTGGAGGAGCGGGTAGCAAACCACTGACATTTATCAACCTCGAATGCCTCGTCGACGTTAGAGGGTAGGAAATACTTAAGCAGTGACTGTAAATTGCCAATTCGGAGAAGATATAAAGACTGCTCTGTCTAAAAGCCATCATTCTGCAACATTGTCGAGTTGATGCAATCGTCTGCAAGGAGATGCCGCCTTATTTGTGTCCCTTGTGTGCACTCTTTGCCTGGCTATGGTATGGTCAGATATGTGTCAATTTTCTATCCCTCTATTTAAATGCTTACCATCCTCAATCATCCATTTGTTCAGTAATGGATTCAAAACCTCGCTCGTTATCACCAGTGGATCATCGCAGACTCAGCCATCCACAGAGAATGAATGGAACCATTGCTAATTTAGATGGGCCCACTAACGCTGCCAATGCCAATGTTGTGGCTCCGCAAACTTCAGGTGCATTATGAGGTGCTCAGGTGACCAGGAGACCAGCATGAGCGACACCAAGGATTTTTGCAGCCATTTATCAAAGCCAAGAATCTCAAACTTAGAAATGAACACTAGCCATAGTAGGTTGCCATCTTTATACACTCTCCCCATTCCCATTGTAAGCTGCTATTGAAGATTTCTCCTATTCAGAGAAAGGCCTTGCCTGCGGTTAAAAAGGGCTTAGGTCGAATAAAAAACGCATTTTGCAAAAGCCGCGACACAACTGTTGCGGCACGCTGATCGCCTTTAATCGAATTTCATAAGATGACGATTTGCACAGTGAAAGTATTTCATAGCATAGGAGAAGCAAATGACATGCTTACGGGTGTGGTGAGGGTACTCGTGATGAAGATGGGTCTAGTTCATCAGACGGCTGAACAGCTCTGGCAGACCAACGCTACAGGTAATGCAGAAGGAAGGGGCTACGATCGGCCCTAACCAATTTCTTCTAGTCCCAGTACCCACAGCTGGTGTGATCTTCATAGCACTCCCGAGGCTACATCTCTTTGGCAGTGATGATAGGCTGCCCTTGAGCTTTGAGCAGGCTTTAGACGATATCCATCGGCACTGGCCTAAGTGCATTCCGTAACTCATTTCCATGCTCTTATCACACGAAAGTAACTTTCTTAAAAAATAATACTCTTGGCAGAGTTGACCTGGTTAGAGCAGGTCAGTTTTTTCCTGACCACTCAATAATATGAGTGTTTGAGGCAAAAGAACGTTGGTGGTGGAGAGCAAGGTGCATAGACTAGGAACATATGGATGGACTGCCTGGTCAATCAATTGTCTGACCAGCCAAACGAGAACTGACATTCCGACCGATTTCCTGACTGGTGGTCCATAGCTGTGCAATGAGGATGAAGATGCACTGCAAGCAGAGTCCATTAGCGTACCGGCAAAGAAATTTGGGAAGTAAGTAATCCATACCACTCCTTCACTCATTTTTCATATGGCCTGAAGTAGGTTCCAATGGTTTAGTTCCTCTTAAATTTTGCTTTTTTGCAGTGGTTTGAATACATTGATGCTTCCCGTTCATGTGATAAAAGTGCTTGCAAGATACTTGCTCTAACCGACTACACAAAAATGCGCAAATTTACAAGAATCCAGGGTGATTTTAGCAACATCTTCTACCTAACTGCTAGGGTGACTCCCAAGTGCCTAGCTTTATACGAATTTTCGAACTGGTACCGTTCGTGCCTCTCACAACTGCTTAAAACTCGGGTTAATGCAACTTGACAAAGCAGAATGGAAGATGGGAACTAAGGCTGACGCTTTCGTCCAGATACTGCGATGGAACGTTGAGGTAGAACAGGATGACCAGAGTCTGGCAACGGTGGCTGGTGCTTACTCTATAAAGCCATGAGGAATTAGTACGAAATTATTTTAACCCGTGAGTTTACTTTCGCATGTATTACTACCTGACCCCTAAATTAAATGAGTGATAGCTCCTCTTTTACCAATGGTTGAGAATGGATGTCTAGCCATCGGCACTACATTGAGGCCACGAAAACCGGCATACTAAGAAATCCACAACTGTTAATATGAAGTCGGACACAGATATTAAAAGAAATGAGTTTGCATACCATGAGACCGCTACCAACGCTGTTTACACGCAGTGTCTAGTTAGACCTACGAAACCGAAGCGATGTGGCAAAGCCGGTTACTGCACAAAGACTGAAACAGAGGGCTCTCATTTGAAGAGGCTTTTACCTCATTTTTTAGCTGACCAAAACGGCTTAAAGCTGACAGGTAAGCGTGTGCTGGTCGACCTCTCTCCACCTGATGACGGTGATCCTTAGAGCACACCCATTGCCCCCAATGCAGTATCTGGCCATGTCAGTGCCAATATTATACCCTCTACTCCACCGTCGCTGCCCATCAACTACGTCACTGTCAAGCCCAACTGCTGGTCCTGTCCCACCCTCTACGTAGCAGCACAGGCCTCCACACGCCGTTTATGTGGGGCAATTCTGGCAGGCTATTTGGGGTCCCAATGTGCGCGCTATTTTTATGCTGACGGGGCAAATAAATCTTAGCCGACTTCCACTTCAATTTGCTAGCCTATCCTACAATTCCTCATAGTTCATTTTACCTCGCCACGATTCTGTGCCTACCACATAGACTCTGCGGGGGGGGAGAAGGCAAAATATTGGCTCTACTGGGCAGGCATGTGGAACAGTAAGGGGAGTGACATTGAAGGTGATGGTCCAAACAGGGATGCATGCTCCGCCGCTTACGGCAAAGCTGAGGTCACACTACAGAGAACCAAGACCGATCTCTGCTAAATCTGTCGTGTTCTTGTTGTACGCATTAAGGTGGATATCAAGGGCAAGTATATGACTAGCTCATTAGCATCGCTTGGCTATTTCTGCCTTTAACGGCCTTTGCGCTGACCAGAGCTTGCATTGGACCTTCTAGCAAATAAACCTTCCTTCCACATAGTTGCTTGTGCACAGATAATCATCACCATGTAGTGGATCTTGGACAGCATCTTAAATGACTAACTCTAATGCATTGTAGGCTGTGGAAATTTGCGTTAAGATGAGTTAAGATGACGTAAATAAATCCAGAAAAAATTCACATTTTCTTGACAAATTAGCGCAATATTCTCCAGTCTATGAATAGACAATCCACTGGCCCTGCCCTCATTCAATGCAGGTATCCGCTCCTCTGCTATTCTTCTCAAACCTTTTTCACTTATCATCAATAAGAAAGTCTGGCAGCTCTAACTTGCCTACTGGTGTGCTGGACTACTTCATTTCAACGAAAACATGTTGTTTTCAGTACTTCAGCACTGGATCTGGAAGAATAGGAGCATTCGTTGCAAGTGACACGCTCGTAAGGTGCATGCAGTGTGTAATGCGGATGGAGGATAGGCAGAGCGCGAGTAGTGCAAAGGCGGAAGAAGATGGTATGTCTTGGTAGGAATCCGTCAATGAAAATCCATCGGGTCTAGTCGGCACTATTCGGCTGCACGACCACGGAAATCTCGATAAAGGCACCTCAACGGTGGACATCTTCCAAATTGTCCTTTGTGTTTGGTCATAATGGCTGAAGGCTGTTCAACAGGATGAATGATGTCCGCGCACCTCAATCTTGAATTTCTTTAGCAAATCTGCGTCCGTCATGATGCAGGGTTGGTCATTATTTTCGAGGAGCTATATCCAGCGGCAAACTTCTACGTGGCCAGTAGACAGGCATGCAGCCACATCAGCATGGCAGCTCACTCTATTCCAAGGTCATGCAATCTCGTGAATTCAGCACATTTGTCGGCAAAACGGTTTTGGTCACTTGGAGTGTTAAACCATCCGCAATGTTAAGCAATTGCATGTTTATACTAATTTACTTCCACAAACAGCACGCTAGATGCACTTCATTGGACTTCAAATTAGACACAGAGTTCTGAACTTGGCTGAAGCACTGAGCTATGCAGATATTTTGCATTCCCCATGTCATCTAAACATGGCCCGTTCCACTTAATTTTGTTGCTTTAATTGAGTTTTTTTAACTCTTGAGACCATTAAGTTGAAGTCACAGCAATCGCTCTCTCTGAATGTAGTCACAAATGGAGTTGTGAACAAAACGACGTCATTTTCAACAACATCCAGGGGGATTGGATGTCTACACAATCCACTCCGAAGGAATCCTTTCGATGAAAAATGGTATACACGGACACTGAGTATGGTAATCAGTCAATATAACCCATAGAGGGTGAGAGGCTTGTAGCCGAAGCATGAGTGGAGGCTCAGACATGTGAGGTGGTTCACCAGGTCGGCCTTAGAGCGAACAAGTTTCGTGAGTTAAAGTTGAAAAGCACTCTGAAGAGAGAGTAAAATGTACGTGAAACCGCATGCAGGTAAACAAGTGGCGTCAAGTTGCTGGCCTGGAGGAGTCAACCGGTTGGAGTGGTTGTGTGCGTGCGTGGGTGGCGGTCCGCTTTTTGTAGTGGGGAGGTGCAAGACTGCGGTGAATGCGGCAGTCGGTGCAGTACGTGCCGGGTGGGTGCTGGAGCATGCCGCTGGTTTGTGTGTAGGCCTTTTAGCCAGTGCATTTTCTCTGTGGCGAACACCACGACCAGTAGAATTGCCAGTCTGCTGCGGTCGAGTCGTGTCCTCCTGGTTGTTGCTCTACCGCACTCGTCGTTGTTGTCGTCATGATGGTGATATTGGCGGTGATGGCAAATGGTAGGCATGGTGAGAATTGAGGCGGTTAGGTCACGTGGGCGCGATCGCGGACGGGATTAGTAGACGGCTTAGCGGTGCCTTGGTGCTGCTGCATTTTAGCGTGTGCTACCTGTCTCAACGAGTTACTCTCCTGCTCTCATCCACTGTGACCGGGAGCGATGCGAGAAGCTCGGCGGGCCGCAGTAGTGAAGGTGACTGTGCAAGGCATCGGGCTTGCCTACCTCATCGTGGCCACTCACGCGTGGTCATGTTCATGGTATTCAACACACACGTCCTAGGTGCAATAGGTGTGCACGCAGCTGTCTATCAGTGGCATCACGCCTGGCTGTTGTGTTGCTTACAGATTGGTGCTGCGGGCTCGACAGTGGTGTGGTGTGTGAGGCGGATGGCATAGCGATGCTGTCAGTGCATGTGAGTCACTTTTAAGCTGCCCTCCTCCAGGCTGACGCCTGCATAAACCCAACATGCGGCGATTTCAAGCAAGCCATTAACTATTTTGTGATATGTCATAAAGTAACAAAAGTGTGGCAGCAGGAACAAACTAACTGCAAATGCCGATGTGGAAGTGGACAGCAGTAAGACAATCAGTGCTCACCATTGAAGGGATGTTTCGGATGCTCTGTGGTACTGGAAGCAAAAAGGCGTGAGTGGAAAGGAGTGAACGGATTTGGCTAAGGCATCACGGGTCCATCTGCATGCCACAACAATGCCGAGTTACCTAGATACCATGTCCGCATATATTAGGGCAGTGATTTTTGTAGTGAGAAAGTGTACTTCTTGTCGTTTAAACCGCAATGGGCCAATTCCACATCAGGCAGCTCAAAATCAAACACCTCGAAAAGCGTAAACAATTCCTATGACGGATTAATGGGATCAGGCAATAATGGCTCTGACTGGGCTTCCTTTAAGCACAACTTATATCAAAATTTGACCTCATGCAGTGTGAAGTGACATTTATCACGAGGACAACGATGCCTCTTTGGGGACCATGGCACATTAGCAGTTGTAGAGGTGTTTTCTTGGGCTTGTGCGCGATATGAACAACGTTTCCCTTCTCCTCTAGCACTGGCTTTACTTGATCTCGACTAGGAATGCGCAAGGTATCGTCTTTGACGCCTTAACCAACAATCGAATTAAAAGTGTTGACAGATGTACACCCGCTTCAAGTTTACAAGACAACGAAGAGGCATTAACCCTCAATTACAATGTTCTTGGGGAGACGACAATTAATCAGTTTTGGGTTGAGATAGTGAATGTTGCCATCAGTCTGATTTGCTGCCAGCACTATCATGCATGCTGTCTATCGCGTTCTAGTCGTCTTTCGTTAAATTTAGACACTCCAATTGATCGGGCGAATCTTACCGAAACCAATTCTTCATGGCCCAAATAGTGACATTTCTATCCACTTTACGGATCTACCTTCCGCGTGTCCTTTGATTAGTCACATTTTGAAATCAGTTCGATTGGGGTCATTGTAATTAACTTTAACACACTCCTTTTGTTATTGGACGCAAGCCAGTCGATCAGATAAAGATCCGACTACTCCACGTTGGGGCTTCTAATCGACAGTCCACAAGCACTGCGGACACTCTCATTTGTGTGTTTGTCTCATCAAAGTTACACTCAGAAAGGACCCAATCTTATGGATGCAAAGAAGCACCTTTGAAGTGATGAAGAAGTCCTCAAGTTTCAGCTCATGCCTCTTCAGAGATGGCGCTATAGCTGTACCCACTTTCGGTTCTGTGCTATAGAACATGGCATGCCACCTCTTCATCACCTTTGCCTTCATTGCTTTGGAAGTACATACGGCACGAGGTGCTATATTGACCAGCCGGAGAGTAGAAATGGCAAATTATTTGCACTAGATTACTAGTCTTTAGCTACCATTCACTTGACCTAATTAACAACTTTGGTTTTACCTCAGAAAGATGTTCCTTTTTGCCTTTCAGTTTCAGTGATTAGAACCGCACTGTATCGAGTAGATTGATAGTGGAGTGGAAAGGTGGCATGATAGGCAGTACCTACTTGAGGGTTCAACGCTCTGCTCTTGTAGTATAAACATCTGAGCTTGTTTCTCAACGCAATGTATAGATTGGAGCAAAGATTTATAGATTCATCGTAAAAGCATGCCAAGGAAGGCTGTAACTTGATTTCTTCACTGCACAAGGAATATAGGTGGTTGGCACCACCGCAAGAGGCTGCTCAGTTTGTGAGACTAGAGATCGCAGAGTGACTTAATCACTCCCTCTATATTTCGCTGTGCGTACTAACTCCACTTCTTGTTTTTAACTTTTGGGGAGCTGGCCTTTGCCTTGTCAACATGCACCAATTTTGTTTAAGCGAGTAGGTTCGTACACAAAAGTACTGTGCCGAGACATGTTGCAGCAAAAACGATTCCAGTGAAGGGTAAGTCCCAACCATGCTTAATTTTGTACAATTACGAGTTTATGTCTACTGCTGATCCCCTCGTCTACTCCTTCGACTGCCACTTACTTTAGAATTGACGCACCGTGACCACCGACTTTGTTTTACTTCCCCTTCAGTGCATTGCCATGTATTCCTTTGCCATTCTAGGGTCTCGTTTGTTCTTCTCCATGCCAGTATTTATGTCAACTCCTCTCCAACTCTTTTGCTTACTTCAACCGACCGCGCGACACCACTGCCGAAAGATTTGCCCTGCGTGCATTGATTTACATCATTTACCCTGCTCAATCCGAGTAAGTCATCATTCTTCTCTTCTCCCCTCTTTTAAACAAACACACGAAAAACAGTTCTGCATGTGACAAAATGCGACTTTGATTAAAAGTGAAGGACGTTCCTCAGCAATGTGTCTAAGGTCCACAGCCTGAGTGCCTGTTCCAAATCTGGTAGATGAATGGCTGTTGTGCATTCGTGTGTCTGATTTCGATCCAAGATTGTTCTTTCACGGCGTTGCCAAGACGTCGTGTGGTCTTGGAGGGGCAGTTTAGATGGATGTTCTTGATGTCTTCCAGTTGGGTCGATTGCTTGATTTCGGCATTTAGCTTGATTTTCTCAGCCGTATGTGCTGGCCTTGTAAGCGTAGAATTCAGCCTTTTTGAAAGAAGAGGTGCTAAAAGCAAAGGGTGGAATGCATGTCATAAGAAAGTACCGGGGTGAAGAATCCTTGGGCAGAGAGCAAATGTGCTAACTATCGGTCGATGACTGATGCTCGTCTTGATTTAGTCGATCCGTTACCAAAAGGAAGGAAAGTAATGTACAAGTAAGTCTTGCTGTGCTTCGAGAAAGATCATGGTTCGATTTAGTATGTGTATTGTCCACACAGTGGGCATTGGTAGTCGAGCAATTGAGTGCCAGTGGGTATTAATAAATCTGTCACAAAAAAACTTCCATTTGCCAGCCAATTTATGGGTCTAATTCTGCTGCAGGGATGAGGATCTTCATAGTCAGTTTGATTTGCAGTTGCTACCGTAACAGCAATGGTTGCATTATGGTAGTTGTTGTGATGCCAATATCAACGTTCTAAACGCGAGAATGACCGATCAGCAGCCTGTCAGCATATGCAAACAGCTAGCGAACTCCCTATTCACTAGTGTCAGACCTGGTGGACATAGCCATGCCAATTATCTTCTAACGCAATGAGTGACGGTACGGGTTTGCTATCCTCTCCCATCAAGAAGCCAAAGCAGCAATGATAATGAAAAAGTTTGTGATTATATTCAATGCGACCAACCAGCACAGACAAATGCAGTTAATTAGGATTGATTGCCTTTATTGTCACCTAAATGACCAGAAGATTATGATCAGGGAAATTGTAGTGATTTGAAGACTGATGCCTCGCGGTGCCTTAATCTGCTGACAACCTGATAAGTGGTCTGTTTGACCGACGAGCGAATGATTTATTCACTTATTCTAAATCGCATAGTTTTATGCGATTTTAACGTACACAGCAGTGTTTCAATATATTTTGCTTATTGCAGCAGTCGCTATTATAATTACCCTCCACTTCTCGACTTCCTTGAAACTCCTCCTTTCCATTTTGCATACCATCTTGACACTGTTCAGTGCATACATTACAATTTGACAGCCACTAAGAGCCTACGCAAAAGAGCATTAGTGCGATTTGGAGAACGATCTTTGAACTATAGGTGTGGCTGATTCCTGCGTCGCTGTTTTTTGTCTTTCTCTCTGCAGGCGAGTTTGCTTTGTGCTGCAGTGAATCACTAAAACACAATTAGACTATGTCGCTTTTCTCACGGCCGCGTCACTCGTTAAGCACTTGACCTAACCAGCTAATTCTAGCTGTTCCTCTTGCAGTCAATCTTTATTGCCTTCCAGCTGCATCAAGGAGAACTGGACTCTGTGGAGCGAATCGATAGAGGTGTGTAGACAGATGTGGTTCACTGAGTTATTGCAACTACCCGAAGAAGCACATTACAAGTTTGCAACGAAGCGTGCGTGTCAGACAAGCTCTAACCACATCCATCAGGCGCAAATGGCACTTCATGGTGAAAAGTTATAATAGGCATACAGCGAATCGACTGCTACTTTTGCTTCTGAGTTGAAATTGAAAATGACCACTTCTGCGAGATAGAGTGTATGCAATCTGTCGGCTCATCGGAAATCCTTCGCGACTGCTGTGACGGATGGAGATTTGTAAATTCCTTAACTGCATCAATTAATCACAACGCCACCACCATCGCGAGGGGTTTTGGCATGTGCTTATCCTTCGCCCATTTTCCACCTTGTATGAGGCACTTCAACAAATCCATCACCATTGCTGATGTGCTACTCTGACGATATCAAAGTGATTGCTGTCGTATAAGCACACATGGAATGTGTAGATGAGTCGGACACTAGAGGTATTAACTTCCCATGCGGACAGTTTTGTGCGCAGCTCGTAATGGCCAAACGAGCTTGGCCATTGCAAAATATCTGTCTGTCAAGCCTATATGAAGGAGTAGATGCAGCAACTGCAATGGCAGATTAATCTCAGAGACATAACTATTAAGCACAGATTATTCCAATTTAGTAAAGTTGGCCAGACAGGAGACCAAACATTTGCTTCCCTCTCTCTCACGCAGCCTAAAAATGATCTATCTGTTTTATAGTGAGAACTGATGACTAAGTCCAGTAAAGGACGAGTGAAGACTGGTAATTCGGTGCAACAACTATTCTATCTCCATTCTGCTGATGATGTGTCACCCCAACTCAACGCATTGCAATGCAACTTCCTCCTCCCACCTATGCAGAGTTTGCAATAGAGAAGCGAATGAAAGAAGGAATGAAACAATGAGTGATTTTGATCTCATCTCTATTTATTCGTCGCATCAATCAGTGAGTGCTTCCAGAAACAAGCCTTCCTGTAAAAGTGTATATGCAATGACTACTAAAGCAAGTAAATCTTCCATACAACTGACTTGAAGGTGGGAGTTCATTGACTTAAAAAAGTATATGCATTGAGAAATTCAAATATTCTGTCCACAGATGTCTCGAAGATGGAACTTATTGGCCAATAAGTAGGGCAAAGAATGCAAAATAAACGCATTTCTCTCCACCACTCAACCAAGTGACTAAAATTGCTTGGAGTTCAATTGGCTTAGAATTGATCCAGTGAAGCATTCTACTAAGAAATTATTACTTCCAAGGTCGCTAGCAATATTCACTCGGTTCTGACGTGGAAGACTTTGGCCTGGAAATACTAGACTTTCTGACTGGAATTTACCTTGTACGGAAGTGGACGATCAGCTCAAATCATTTGGCGACGAATTGGAGGTGCAGGGAGGCCCGATTGAGTTTAGTCGGTGAGGGAGTACAATCAAAACGCTGAGATTACCTCCATTATGCTCATCGCTGTTTGCAACGATACAAGCTGCCTCGCAGTTTTTAGAGTACCTGGCATTTACAGTCTCGAACGCGCTGGATGGCATAGCGGTTCACAATGTTAAACATGAAGAATGGTGGTAAGTTGTAATGCATCGCTACCACCGTGAACGGAATGTGTCTTCGTGTCTGCTAGACCATTCGCAAATCTCGAATCTCATGGCAAGCCTTTATCAAGCAGTGGATGAAATTAGTTTCTAGGTAGGGTATCCCAGCGAAGAAACTGCTTAGCCAAGCACATTGAAAGCTGCCTTGGTGAGTGCACAGACTACTTCAAGTTCATCTTCATCATCAGATCGAGGTAAATGACTTCACTTGAGTTAACTGCAATGCAGGCAGGACAATTCGCATCAAACCAAATAATGGAGCTTTATGTCGGTAAACCTCGCAACGCATGAAAATTTAATCCAGATATCTGCTGCCCATCAAACAATGATTAGCAGTCGGAATAGAGAATGGCCCCACTACCATGCAGACTCACGCAAACGAATACAGGCCACCAGGTAAATGCGGCTCTGTGCTGCTCCAAACTACTACCATCTTCATAATTGGCTTTTGTGCCGAAAGTGCTTGTGCTGCACTCCATTCGTCAAGACATGATATGCCTGGGGCTCGCAGTGTAACAAAACAATTTCTCGAAAGTCTAATGACTGTGGAAAGTCTCTCAAATCATACTGTTTGCTGTTACGATCGGCCTGACCACGTACTACCATTTCATGCGACGTTTGGCCACTCGATTTAGAGAAGAGCCATTCCATGATTTACTTGGCCTCTATCTCACTCATTTAAACTTTCCTTTACTTCGTGTGTGATTAGGTGAATGTCTGACTCAACATTAAATGAAGGTCGTTGTCACTAGGATAGAAGCAGCCGTAACCGTGAAAATATCAAATGTGTCCTCGTATGCTTTCACCTATCCTCTGTTCTCTGTCTTGGATCCCCTGAGTGTAATTGGCCTATGCCATTGCCTCCAGGTGGTTCATCATTCCTTGTGCTGTTGTAGAGTTTCAGACCTTTCAGTAGTCCCAATAAATCAACTTTGCCAAAGCCATCAGATTAGAAAATAAGCGCGATATACAAATTAACTGTGCACTAAACCTTTGTAAAATTATTTCGTTTGCATACAGGTTTTATTTTCAATTCTGAAAATATTAATTTTTTGCCTTTTTATTTCTCTGATATTTATTGCAAATTTTCCCACTTATGCCTACTAAGTAATTTATTTTATTTGCAAATTTACTCCTTGAACTTGATGCTGATTACAAAAAGTGTAGCGTTTACAGTAAATTTGACTGTGTCAAAAATAAACAAAAATCAAAATTTCGTTTGTTTTGTCGCGCAACGCTAGTTGGCGGACTGGTAAGCGGTGTGCGTTTTGGGACTACTGATATCGATTGCTGGCGCATTATGTGCCGTAACAACTTGGGAAACCGGCAAGTATTTGGGAATTTTTTTGTTCGATTTAGTTTCGTAGCTGCTATTGGGTCATTGAGGAGCAGACAGCCTCCCTTTATCCGCTCACATTCTCGATTAGATACAGAGACTTCATAATGCGGCTTGAGGCGCTCGCGATCCCAATATACTGCCTATCCATGTAATTATTTGATGCTTTCTTATTCGTATTTGTTAATTGGTTGCTACTAAATCTTTTAGATATCGGTGGGCTCACTTTATACGCCAAATCGCTACGGTACAGGCAAATGCTTCAGAATGTGACTGTTGAGACGTCTTGTTTTACAGACATTGGGTCTAATCGCGTTCATCTGCTGGTGTACGATACTTTCGACGATGAGGTATGGTTATTCTGACAATTTATTAATTATTTAGCCTTTTGGTAACGACGGACTTTAATTAATGAGCATTTATTTTGTGGAGGAGAGTTTTAACTATACCAAATGCTTAGCGCCTGCGTATTATTTTCGCTAATAGTCATTCATTGCATGCCTTATTATGTGTTTTCTTTGTCTACGTAATCGCTAGATGGGGCATTGAAGGAGGTGGAGGAGGGGGCAGAGATTCAGCTCCTGCTGAATGTTTGCATTTTGTGAGCGAGAATAGAGGCATTGTGAGGAGGTGGTGCTGGGTGCGAATCTCGCCTTTGCTATGGCTTGGCGTATTTGCCAGGTAAGATTAAATCGTAATTGGTAAGTTGCTAGTGTCTTTACTGTGCGCAAGTCTTTGCGCATTCTTTGGTGGCGTAAGGTGCGCCATTTGCGGTTGATAGTTACTACTGTTGTCATTAGGTCCCCTAAATTCCGACTGGCTTCTTTTCTGCGCCCACATGCTAGTGCAGGGGCGAAGGCCACCTACTCTACTTCCTACTTGCATGTCTGAGGGTTTCTCCTACACCACTGACTGCATTGTGGTGATCGACGCTGGAGGTTGACGACCAAGGGGATCGCCGAGGGGCACTCTTGAGCCCGTTTGTTTTACCCCTTGTTGTTGTTGTTGTTTTGGGTACTAAAAGACTTAGAGCTGCGCCACTGTACTTGGGCTGGACGATGACGCGACCTCCTGACTGTGACAGTAGCTTCCCTTGCCATCAGCTCTTCTCTATGTCACCAGTACAATTTTTGTCCCAGTGTGTGTGTGAAATAGACGTGCCTTCTGCCGCATCACTGCTACTATGTCTCCTTCCTGTCGTCTTCCTCGGTAGGGTGGGGTTGGGTGGGTGTGTGGGGCACTGCAGTACGCGCTTGTGGATTAATGAAGTAGACGATGTTCCATTGTGGCACACTGTGTCTCCATGGAGGGCGGGTGTGGGGGGGGAGGGAAAGATATTTGGGAAGGAGGCGGAAGTGATTCTTTCATTGTTAGACCATCACGCACGATGTGCGTTATCATCATGGGAGCATCAGTGGGAAATGCGTACTCAAACAGAAACGATATTAAGTGCGTTAGGAGCATTTGATAAGCAGGAGTGTTCAAGTAGTTGGGGAGAATGGAAGCGAAATTCCACAAATCATGCACTGAATTTCGATTGTCAGCACAATGAACACGAGGATTGAGTTGGATCTATGATCGGTCTCTCCGAATCACAGAAGTGAGAACGGGGTCCTTCAAACCTTCAAACCTTACCTGTGTGCAAAACGCGTTACAGGTACAATTTATTTACTTTCTCCCCAACGTGAAATGTTGTTATTGTTGTTGTTGTTATAAAACGTGCGCTGCTGTATCCGGTTAAATACCATGACCAGTTTCACTTTGCAATTTCTCCCCATTCGTTGGCTCTTTGAAAGTATGCTTTGACGCTGATAAACACCGTTGGAAATTTACTTTTGTCAGGATTTAATGACACTTCCTCATGTAGCAAGGCGTAATTTAAGGTAGTGTGTGTGGATCCTAAAATTATGCGAGCCCTATTATTTTGCTGACAAAGATTGATTCTTAGTTCCTTTCATGTATGCCTCGATAGTGCCCAATTCCTGTCATCTAAGGATAGCGGTTTGGCAATGTGTCACTGTTTTACTTCTGAAAAGAAAAAAAACGCTACTTATCACAATCAGCAACTTGATTTAAACCGAAGAGGATGTTATAATTTGACACACCCTTGGCATGGCTTCCCACAATATTTTACTGCCGCTCTTACTATCGAGGAAAGGGAAGGGAGTTAAAATGACACCAGACTGATGGTTATTCTAGCACCAGTGCTGTAGTCGCACCCCTTTTTTATGGATAGGAATAATCAGCAGGCTGTGATTGAAACACATAATCACTTTATTGATAATCGGTTAGACGATGGTAAAGGTCACATAAGGGATGTACAGATTATTTAATCAGTTAGTCAAACGGAATTCAATTAATCAGTCGGCCGATCAGCCACAGAGTCAAATCACTATTCGGTGGGATAGTTGAGAAATTAAGGGAACCGATTAGTGGGGTTGAGGTTCAGGCCAGCGATGCCAGCAGTAGCACGAGAAAAATAGGTAGCACAGACGCTTCTTTAGCCGTTTGAACAACTAGAATGGAAGGAGAGCAGTAGGATATGGACGTATGTCCCCTTGGGTAAAAAGACGTTAGCACAGTAAACGAGAGGAGGGAATGAGGAGTGCGAACTTACTGGAGGACGAGAGCGAGTCGGAGGAGGTGAGTGATGGGCTAGGAGTAGGGAAGAACAGCAAATGAGCTTTCGACTAAAGCACCAGGGCAAACACTGGATGGATGGTTAACTGACTTGTTTCTACGTGCAATGGCACAAATGGCAGAGTCACTCACCAAAACAGTTTGAGCTGCAGAGGATCTGGTGTTTGCCCCCTTGCATTCTCCCCATCACATTTACACCCTCCTCTCCTTCGCCTTCCCTCTCCTTCCCTAAATCAACCTCTGTTGCACCTCGTATGCTCGACAGTTGACTCGCTGGTAGCGGAGTCACTGTTGTGAGCGATGACGGCGTGGGAGAGTTGGATGCCACCTGGGAGGGTGGCGAGTGCCACCACTCCCCCTGCTCATCCATATCCGACCATTGACTTGTCACAGTCAAATAGTCGGACAGGTCACATTCTGATTCATCATCCTTCACCAACTCAACCACGTCGTCATCGCCCTGAGCTTGTGCTTGTTGCTCCTCGGTGGGGGTTTCCTCCGTCCCATTGTTACGAGCAAGGCCTGTGTGAGAGTAAGAATGCAAATGATTGGATTTGAGCAGGGGAAGCCGAATAAGGGCTAAAGCCTACTATTATTGCAAGTGATAATGCACACGAGTCAGTGAGAGATCCACTTACACGTGAGTGAGTCGACTTCTAGAAAATCCTCTAGTGGAGGCCAATGGTGCCGATCAGAGGAGCATGGTGGAGCCGAGAGACTTCTACCACCTTTACCGCAGCTTGACATTTCTTAAAGTACGAGTAAATTATGATGCGCGACGTATTGATTGCTTTGTTGATGTTTTAATTCAAACTATCGATTGATCGATCCGTGGATGGAGGATGATCTTGAGGAAGTTGAACGTAGTTGCACTTGTGGGCACAAAGTAAAAACTAATTCCAGGTGCAAGTTAGCTGGTGTGGACAGGCAGAAGATGGAAAATGATGGGCTTAAATGTGTCATAATAGCGGCATGGGCTCCGCTTACCATCTAGGCTTCTCGTCGTGTCATTCAAGGTCATACCAGTGACATGGAATTTACTTTTGCGTTTGAAGAGAAGATAAGGAAGGAATGAGAAGGAAGAGGAATATAGTGGAAAGAAAGGAAACAGTCTAGTACAGCTGTTATTGTAAGCGAAAAGGCGCAAATGTTATTATTGGGTTTAGTAATATAGAGACCATTTATTTGGGGGTAGGAATGACAGTTCACTGCGGATAGTTACGCGAGTTGTGACGCCGATTAATGCATCATATTTGTCAACATCCGGATTTCTTCACCAAATAACAGTAGTGCCAAAACTTTAAAGCAAGCCACCTGACAACTTCTTTCAATCGCATTTATTAGAATTTAATGCCTATATTCACTTAGAAGAAGACTGAATTAAGTGGCACGCTCAAGCACGAAAGTAAACAAGTTTAGTTAGTTGCATGATTAGAGAATGAAGAACACAAACACCAGACCCGGTATTATTTGATAGTCACCATTAGTGACACGAACGCTCACTCGAGATCTGTGCAAACAAGTGGGCCACACAAGAAATAGGTAAGTGGCAAGCAGCTTCAATGAGGGCACAGTTATTCCTAAACCACCCTAAGGCGAGTTCCATCCAATCAGCAGTATCTGTCGCAGATACAAAGGGCTACACTGAATGACGAGAAAGCATGCCTAATCAAAGTGGATAAATTTAAAATACGATGCAAAATGCAATGAAAACGGTTGAAAGTATGATTATTTACACTTCCAAAATGGCGAGCTTTTTCCTTTGTATATCTGCACTCTCAACTCGCACCGACGATTGGTGCTTTCCGTCTACGACGTCACCTGTGTAAAGATCACCGCACCGCACCGCACCGCACCGCACCGCATTTAGCCAACTCCCACCAATTTCATTAAAGAGAGCATAAGGGTTGTGTGCTGCCCCAACTCTGCATTTGTCACCGCTTGCAGTGGAAAAGTAGAGCTTTTAGCTCATTTGTCGCCTCCGCCAAGGAGTTCCAAGCTGCAAACCTTCCCTATGCCCGTGGAAGCGGAACGAAATTGTGATAAAGGGACTGATTGAAATCGGCAGATTGACACCTGTTTTAAGCATGATGAGGGTTGCACATTGACGTCCCGTTTGTAGCAGAATCATTACCACCTCGATGTGAGTTTATTCAAATTACGCTTGCTGATGTTGGAAGATGCTACAATTGAATCCACAGCAAATCCCAAAGGAGCGACATATTTTTCCTAAATGCATAGCAGAACACCGACAATAAAATTGTTAAGATTTTAATAAGCTTTTGGACGGTGATCTTCTTTTATGGTAGTTCTGAACGCCGACAACTATAAAACAGCCCTTCAGAAAGACTATCGCTTGATCGCCCCTTTCTTTTCCGTATGGTGTTTGTAAGTACATTCACGTTTGTCCAAGGTGCTTGAAACCGTCAAGCCCAGACGCATCGCCGTAAGTCTACCTCAGAACGGGGATGTCTTCTGCAGAAATTGGTGTCTGCGCTATTTTCTCAGTGACCACCTACTGAACTTCGCCTGCTCATCAGAAGTGGTTGGCAGGGAGGGGCTCCAAGCTTTTATGCAAATCCTCCACCAGATCAGATAGTAAAATCGGAACTATTTGCCACTGGTTTTGCGGTGCTTGCTAAATGTGGAACGGTGCATGTCGAGTATTTTGCTTGCTGGGAGTGCCGTGTTGTAAAAGTCAGCGTGATTAGGCAGTGCAAATTACAAACAACAAGTCTTGACGGCAACTGCAGCTATTTCTTTAACGTTTCCTCTATCTCGTAAAAAAATAAAAGTAGATAAATAGATGGGCAAGCATAAGAGGCGCCTATTCGTCGGAACATATTCAATAACTGTCAAGCACTAGGAAGGTTATATCTTTTCTTAAATTACGTACCATCACTCAAAGCCCAGCGTCACCAAAGGAACAAAACAACACTAAAACTACCAAAACCAACTTAACTTACTGCATAACGTACTGTAGAGTAAAAGAATGGATTTGAGTAGGCGCTGTAGTAACGGTCACGTGATGAATCTTTTGTGTTTACTGCAGCAAGTGGGCGTGCAAAGAAGCCATTTAGTGTTTAAGGGGTCTAGTAACAAACATTAAAATAACACTACTAAAAAACACTTACTATCTGCTAGGTTCTCGACCTTTTGCAACAAATAAAGCCCCCGTTATTGGGAAACAAAGGTGCCGAAATGCACAAAGCGACGTTTGTTAGCTCGTCTGCACTTACATCATGCCATTTCCTGTACGTTTATAAAAGCGTCTAGTCTACTTTTCTGCACTTTATGGCTTCACCAACTACAAACTCGCTACTTTGGCAGTCTGACTGACGAATACAGTGGTCAAGAGAGGCCATTTTTGTCTCAGTGGACAAACAGGCTAGACATTTAGCAGGTGCTAGTTTCCAATTCTGCATAATGGTCTCTAGTTAAGACAGCAACAGGTATCAGCACCGTCTTTAAACTCAATGCTCGAAAACCGACTGATTTTGCACAATCTTTTCCCGAGGCCTTTCTGCTTGAAGAGCTGTAAGCAGATGTGGCTTTAGGCTTACCGTTAGTAATATAAAACCGCTCACGTTTGAAGTTGCTTATTACTTGATACGTCAGAGGCTTTTTATAACCAAGTCATCCAGACTGATATCGGGGTTCTGATAACACTGAACGCGCCGCAGCTATGAAGACGAGACCATCCCACTATCCAGATACCCATCAACCACTCCTTTTATGTCATGTTTTCACCCTACTGCACATTTGTTTACAGTCAAAAGCAAAAGGTGAAAGCTATGTCAACTGCCGGCCGCCTTAGCTTAATAGAGTGAATTGATTTCTCCATCTTGATAATTAAACCTGAGCAATCGGTGGTGTTTGGCGATGAAATAGAAGCACGGCATCACTGGTACTAAAGTGAAAAGCTGATATTGCATCTCTGTGGTGAGACTTCCAATTGGGTGCCTTGTGCTTTGGACTCCGTATGCCTGTACCATGGCAAACTGATCAACGTAGAAAAACACATTTTTCATTATTATACAGATTAAAGAGGACACCTTCGAAATAGTTATTGAACCATATGTGCACCAAGTTCAAAGCAAAACTAAGATGAACATGGCATTATCTCACTTAAACTACGTGTTTATGCAATAGATGCCCTAATAAATCTAATAACTACCAATTAGGAAGAACTTCGCATTTCTAGGCCTTTAGAGGTACAATTCGACTTGCAAGCCAAGGTTGCCGAGATATGTTATCACCACTTTTTATTACGCGCAAATCAGATGACACCCACCCTCTACGCTGGCCTGAATAACGACATGTCTGCCAATATTTGTAAAGGGGCACATAGCAACTCGCAACGCCCACCGCAAAAGCGAAATGCTGCCTGTCCTTGATATCGCTCGCAGTTTGGACTAAAGCCTACGAGGTGAATCTTTAATGTGACCGCTACTTAAGGAATCATGGAAAAAATTGTTTCCAAGCCTTTTAAACAAATTGGGGTTCAAAGGTATTATAAGCCGTCAAATTCGCGCCAGCCTTATGCTTCTCGGTGTCAGTGAACTTAGAGCATTAGTGCAAATGGCAATTCTGATGTTGCTGCAATGTTACTTTTAACTCGAAATAAGCAGATAATTGCTTCGCAATCGCTTCAGCTAAGACTATTTAGTGTGAACTGACGCTCCTTAAAGGAATGGAAGAAAAGGCTCTTTGACTGGAGTTTGCCAGTGCCATTCTCCTCGTCCAGAATATTTAGAGTTCAAAAGTCCTTTACATGCATGAACTAGTTGTTGACAAATGCTTGTGCTTCTGAAGCTATTTATATTCCTTCTACTAATTATTTGCAAGGATTATCTCACGGTTGCCATCTAATTTATGCATGCAGGCCTAAGATATCGCCAGGTAATTTGTTGAATTGCTGTCATAACCAAACAACAGACTGGGTTGCCTATGGTCCTGCCTTCTGAATTTTGACCCACAGTGATCTATACTGACGTCGGAATATTCTGTTTCCTAATGTCAGGTACCTACTGCCAAGTGCCGCGTGCTTCATGCAACGATGTGTGATGTCAGTTGCCAATGCGAAAGAGACCAAAGTTGGACTTTGCCATTTGCCTTTCACACTTCGCATTTTGTGTTCTCTATTTGACATTTTCTTCAATGCAGCTTTGTTGTAGCTTTAGTCTTCCTGCATGGTTAATCGTTTGTGCTGCTGCTCCACACCCTACAGCCCGAATACCGGATGAAGCACATTTGTTAGATGAGTTTGAGCAAGTAGCAAACGCAACAAATTAATTGACTTTAAAAAGTTATGTATTTAAAGCAAACTGCCCGCTATTACCAAAAAATAGTGAGGTATCTTAAACTTTGTCTACATGGAGAGAGGTTATACTGGCGATGGATGATCAAGCACTGACTCGGGTGAAGACCATTACGTGGCACTTTGGTTGTACGTGTAGACATAGCAGGTGCTCCAGGATTTAACCGATTTCACTTACGACAACCGATTACGAATAAGAATGCTTGGTGGTCCATCATTGTGCGCATGATTATTAACTTGAATTCTACGGCTTCCAACTTTGACGGCCGCTGCATCTGGACCACAAATATCAATGCAGTAGTGACACTTGGTATAAATCGATGCGCAAACATTAGGTTGAACCTTATTAATCCTCTTCAGAATTCCGTCATTATAGCGAAAATTGGGGCGCTGTATTGAATACTGGTCCACTGACAGCGGCTTTGCTGAGCGACATGCCTTGGCCTAGCAAACCGTCACGCCCTACCTACGCGGTTGTGTGATGGTAAAAGCAGGGGCTTTGACAATGTGGCTTGGATCATGCACCGCTCTCATAGGCAGGCATGTTTAAACCGGTCGCGACTGATGCGTCATACGCAGCTGCTAAAAAAGGTGGATTTGCTCACCGTGGGCGTCTTACCTCCGCCCCCTTTGTCCTCCTCCCATACACGTAGTACTTGCTGTCACACACCCACTACTCCCATTTGTATGCGCATGCGTGATGCGGACATGATGACAAGTTTTCTCAAGCATAGGGTGTTTATGTTCTGTCTATTTAAGAGAGCGGCATAAATACACATATGGATTGTTTCTTGAGTGTTTCGACTTACTATTATTCTTAAACTGGAGTAGTGTAGGGCTGATGTGCTGGTCACTGGCATCCAAATACAAATGTTTTAAAAGTCACTCTAGCCCGTCCGGTGTCATGCTGTTCCCTGCTGGCCTTCACCCAATTGAGCTACATATCCAGCCTCACAAGGGGCGTTTTTGGATTGTCCTTTTAGTCGCTGGCGGACACAGATCCGATTAACATCAGGTTATAAACCTTAGCAGTTCCGACACTCCGGAATGTATTCTTTGGAGTCGCATTCATTCGCCCGCCTGACAGCATTGGGCAAATGAAGTCACGTAAAACAGAATTTTAGCATCGGTGTGCTTAACCGAAGGCCTAAGCCTATCCAAGATAGCGACAATTTACAGGTGCAGAAATGGATGCACCGAAACCACCGGAAGACGCTCTTAGCTTACTTTAACCAAAACCAGCAAGCTTCTTACCACAGAGGTACTCTTCACTGTCACTTGTCATGCATAAGCGAAGGGCATAACGAAAAATTTTATCAAGATCTGAACTGACTGAAAAATATGGGACCTGGTTCTTGCGATGTAATTTTATCTGGGAACAAATGTTTCGCCTAACTTCTGCTGAAATAATTGGGTACATATATCGTGCAAAGTTATGAAGCAAAATTTACAAGAATAAGAAAGACGAGGCATTGCTCATTGGCTTAAGTATCTGCGTGCACAAATTGGAAACGATTTAGACTACCAAAACTCCACACGTTACCTCGTTGGCACAAACGAATCTGCTGTCAAGTTTAGAAAACAGACGGATTTAGCCGGCACAAAGACCTTCAGAGTACTTTCTGTATCATTGCAAAAAGCAGCATCAGCAAAACAGTGCCTTTATGTGGACAAAATTGGATAATTAATTCTCAAGTGCTTCCCTCATACCCACAGCTTAAAACCTTGACAGCATTCAGACAGATTTAGCCAGCACAAAGACCTTTCGAGTACTTTCTGTATCATTGCAAAAAGCAGCATCAGCAAAACAGTGCCTTTATGTGGACAAAATTGGATAATTAATTCTCAAGTGCTTCCCTCATACCCACAGCTCAAAACCTTGACAACATGTGCTTGCCATTTAGGATTTACAACCCTCTGTAAACTAGCCTTCCTGCACTCCAGAAAATGAGGGACGTCCATTGGGGGAGATCGGTTTCTTGACCTTTGCACGTTTCCACACCCACAAACGGCGAGCAGATTAATGGCCTGGAAACTGACTTACTAATATTATTTAAGTAGTACAACCTGTGGTCTAAACGTGCGTGCATTGATTCAAATGCCTGATTGTCGAAGTAAAGCCCCATTTCTCCATCAGCTGTCTATGATTTTGTCTCCAATCCAGTGAATGCATCCGTTCAGATTTTATTTCCATTTTCTTTCAAACACTGAAGCTTAGGACACAAGCAAGACGACAAAATTTGCTTTCGTGACATTCAAATTAAGGTGAATTTTTTTGGAAATAAGTGGCAAAAATTTTTTATTAAATAGCGTTACATTTTACTGAGTAGGAAAGGAGGTGTGAGAATCCCATAACAGATCAAAGGATCGTGAGCTCCATACACTGCATGCCTAAAGGCCTCGCGACCATTAATAGATTGCATTCTGGATGATAGTGGTACACGTGGAGCTTAATGTTTATCATAGAAGTACCTGTGCATGCTTTAAAATCGATTTGTGGTCTCGCCTCGTTTCTATCGGCTTCAGTGAATTCTCCACTCGCCACACAAGGCTCAGATCCTCTTCCCGCATCTCACACCATGAATGCATTTAATCTGACAAAAGTTACGCAGTGGGTGAGGATGCAGCGCGTTCGATGTCTGGCATCATATTTGACCAGACTGCATTTTCATGACAGTGACAAAGTGAGGAAGAAATCGGTAATTCATGGGATTCAAGTACTAGCTCCTGCCTTTTAAGTGATTTGTCACTAGTTTCAGCCTGACGTCATACTTTCAAACGTCTCTGCCAAGGATGGGAGCATCACTAGGATTGATGATACATAGGTTTGCTTAACACCGCTCATCGTAAAAGCGTTTTGTTCAATGAAAGCATTGCAAGGTCTGAGTGAATTACAAATAGACGGAAATGATATTGACGGCAATAAAAACTTGGCAATAAACAATGAAGTAACAGAGATTAGCACAAATGGATAAGGATGTGAAGCATGCCAGGACGAGAAAGGAGAGTGAGTGATGGTGCTGCATGAAGTAGGGGCGGGCAAGGTGACAACGCTGAGATGGGTTGATGGCTGCCCACTGAAATGAAAGTGAGTAGCGTGGGGAGAAATGCGTGTGATTAGGCGATAGTAGATTAAGTGAGGATGAATGGGGAAATGAAAAGAGATAAATAGTCAGCAACAGGTGGACAGAATCAGGCGTAGAGCATAGAGTGGCAAGAAATATGGGTTGGACTGGAGGTTGCCAGGCGGCAACTGTGTAGTGTGCTGGCAGCAAGTGAGAGGCACTCACGGCTGCAGATGGGGTGGGTGCGCAGGCTATCGCTTCTCGGCTCTCTGAGCTAAGATCATGTGTAGTATCTGTTCTTTGCAGTGTAATTTCTGCAACGGTCCCTAATTTGGGACCAATGAAATTACCTGTATTTTTCCAACCAGGACGGGTGCTGTGAGCTTGCTCAACCCCGTCCACGGGTCGGCCTCGCATTGCATTACCTCGAGGATTGGCCCACTAATGAAAACTAATATAGAAAGTGGTGGCAGGGAGGGTGTACGTATCGCACTCAGCAGCTGGTTGTGTGCAATGCATATGAAGGGGAGGGGTGAGGTGGGAACTGATCACGTTGCAGCACACTCCTTTGCGTCGTATAATAAGGCCGCACCTCAGCAGACAGGAGAGCAGCGTACTGGATATCTGCTGTGTGGATTGAGAAGGCTGCCCACCAGTAGGTGCGTTAAGAGGTTGGAGCAGGAGGCTTAGAACAAATCCGTCTCTGATCACTTGACTAGACACTTTCACCAAGGCTATGCGTCCCGAAGTCTGCGCCTCAAGTCTCATGTGCGATCTTCTCACATATGGGGCTAAGATTGCATAATTCGACTGAGTAATCACAGTTGAAGATGTCCACGGTCTCTTAAAACTAAAGTGCCTTTTCATAGCTTTCTAACAAACTAATTAGGACCAGCGTCTACCGAGACGTCTACCTCCTACAAATGCACGAACTGTGCCGAAACTACCACCTCCCTTGGAGCAAAGACGCACTTTGAGTTTTGAAGGCACTTTCACTCACGAACTGCTTTGTCTGCAATGCGCAACTATGCGCCTAACCCATGACCATCCTCAACATCATGATGCGTTCCTACAAAGGCACTCCGCCAGTCGGATGCGAAGTGAAATTTGTACACTATCAAAAGATAGGAAATCGACCGAAGGAAAGTTTAACGACAGCTCAAAAGAGTAGTACTGGATACGGCGCTAGAAAGGAGTAGAAGGCTATGTAACACTCGCGCTCTTTTGAACGCATCAGCGAGGTGAAAAGCGGACATGCCAATGGGTCCTTGTGATAGGTGAGTGACCAGTATCTCCGGAAGCAGAAAGGGGCTTAGTATCTCGGTCCCGAAATCTGCACCATTTCTAGCCGACCACAATTAATCAACCTGTTTGTTCCACGTACATCAAGGGCTGAATGGAGGAGAAAACCAGGGCACATGCTGCTTGCAAATAGAACAGGTATTGCTCACTTTATTCACCTATCATTTTTAATGTAGCTTTAATGCTACACTTAAATGCACTCAATGTTTTATGAATGTGGGAAAGTAAATTACTTTGATGAATGCAGCACCCCTCTCGTTTGCTCTTCTCCTCTTCGGCTACTCTGAGACCAAACGGAAAAATTAAACGATAGTATTTACTGCTTTGGAATTAAGTCAAAACAGCGCGGATTTGAGGCGAACAGTGTTCTATGCTCCCTCCCGCATTGGGGCACCCAGTGCCCACCTCCACCGCGAGGCTTTAAATGTAAATGCAATCCTTTTTTTAATTCCAAATACACAGCCCGTCTCTTCTTTCGAGCGTCGTCCTCGACGCCCCCATGGTCAGCCTTCCGTGTCAGCCATCACAGCGTAATCAGTGCCGCGAGAAGCACCCACGAGTTAACCGTCCAAGTCTTCGAGATTCAAACGCACGTGTTCCTGTGGCGCCATCAATTCTGCGTAGCACTCAGTGCAGCAAATGTGCGCTTCTTGGCCATCCTCTCCCACGACAATGCGGTCCAATGAAAGATGGAGGTACGAATCCAAGTTTTCGAATTGGTCGAGACACACACACAACACATATTGTGACCCCAGGCTTAATTGATACCGTAGAAGGAACGCAAGGGCATCGTAGAAACCTGAGCAAATGTGGTGGTCGGGCCTTATAGGAACAAAGCATAAAACCATGCCGTCGAATGGCTTGCTGCACATTCTACATCTGTGGATGCGCACTTTGACGAAGAACGATGAGTCGCCCAAGGAAAAAAGAGAGAGCTTACAGAAGATGCTTGACCACAACGTCACAGGTCTCTCTTGGCAGTTCCACTGGGCTTGGAGTCCACGGCTAGTGTCGCTTCAGTTGTTAATAGCTTTCCTGTCGAACACGAGGGCGAGGGAGATGTCGAAGATGAACGTCGATCTCGACCCTTCTGTTACGAGATACCAAAGGTTCTTTCCTTCGTAGCACATGTACTTCTTTCACAACGCTGACGTTTGCCAGAAGCGGCATGGAGCGGGATAAAATCCATCAAAGTCGGGTCCGCTTTCCGCTGCCACCAATGTAGCGTCCCGAGGCTCCCTTTACAGTAAAAGAAGGCGCAGTACTAGGGCAGATTATATATATATTCTGGAAACAGAGGGCTTGGGGGCTGTTGGCACGGCCTGGAGGGTGGCCAACCGGCTAGAACAAGATGACCACCCAGGTGACCTAAACCGGTAGTTTGAACAATCAAAGCATTACAGTGCTATGGTCGACAGTCAAAGCCAAGATATGTGGTAACTTGTTTCTTCCTAGTTTCACAAATTCTTTAGAGATCGTGAAGCGGAACTTAAACCACCGCTGCTCTATACGATTAAAGCTTGCGTACTATCAACACACCCTAGTCCAGTGATAGTAAGATTTGACAAGCACGTCAATGTAAAGAGGAAAGAACAACTTCATTACAATGTCAATTTCACGAAGCTAGAATCTTAAATCTCAAGGATCAAGTGAGAAAATGTGGGGCAAGGAGTACAGCAATATTTTGCATGTAGTGGTTAAAGAGAACCTACGGTAGTATTAGTGCTTTTCATCAGTACCGATCAAACCCTACTCACAGGGGAGATTGTGAACTTGTATCTTTTGGACTACATCGAAAGGCTAGGATCGCGCACTCTATTAATAAACGGCGCTCCTAGTCAAGACGTGGGCACACTGTAAACAAGGAAGCATATTTATGTTCTGCACACCATTATTATAAATTGTGTGCGTTAATGCAGGTGCTTTTAATCAGCGTTGGACTAGCCCTAATCATAGGCGAGCACTCAAAGCCAAATCCTTTGGCAGGTGTAGAAGAATGGAAAGTGTTGTAGTATTGTGCTGCCTTTGTGCGCTCCAAGTGAAGTAAATATCATGATCATGCCCTGCTGATATCTCAGCTACCGCTCTAAAGCTGGATGCAGGTGCACACTGACTGTCTACGTGATGCTACAAAGCAAAATATAGGAGTCTGTTCTCTTACGCGAAAACAGCTTCAGATCAGGATTGGCATCTTTGAGTAAGTAAACTCAATGTGCATTTCCTTTCCATGAGCATGTACATTTGTTTGCACTGGGGCAATATACGGTTATTTATGTGTGACTACTAGATCTTTGCGAGCCACTATTTGTGGAGCAAATAATTCTCCTTAGAACATTTAAGTCAGAACAACGCAGGAAAGCGAAGCAAGTGATATTTTGCTGACCGCTGAATATTCCAAGAAGTGACTTCCGACTCGTCAAAGTGGGTGAGCAGTTGCAACTCCTTTGGTGTGTTGGCATATATTTTCTTGAAAACTCGACTCACAATTTAGCAGATTTTACTCTTCAAACGCATGTAGGCATTGTTATAAGATGCAATCACACTTGTAGAATCATCAGTTCTTAGCACCTGCCTATAATAAAGTGCTCTAGATTCATTTACCCTGAAAATCACAGGCTTTATACCCCTGTTACAGGCTTGTTAGTCACGCTTTGACGTTCAGGGTATTTGTTTACCAGTGATTTTCGTGGTCTGAATCTCTTCAGATCCAGATATCACAAGTGTTAATTTGTGCCTCTTAACCAAGTTGGCAATCTCAAAATGTTTCAATCAAGTGATTTCTAAACATCGTGTGATTGTTCCATTTAAGTTCAGGTTGAACTTTTAGCCTTTCACCCACCTCCTTCTTATTTGCAGGCAACGTTTTGAACTAGCTTTGAAAGCCGGCATCAACCTGCTTTGACCCCCATGTACTGCAAAAGGAAAATTTTTCATCTTTCTCAAATGTGGTAATGTGTTCATACTCACAACCACTGGCTTAGCAGCAGATAGCACTTTTATTTTTTAGTGCAGGATCAAATGCTTTACGTGCTTCCAAACGAGTACTGTCTGGTTTATCAAATGGTAGTCTCTTTCAAGTGACTGAACCTGGTAAGAAATTTGTGGTTTTCTAAATTGCGATCTTGGAATTAAATCCGGTGTTTTATAACAAAGATACAACCATTTATCACTACGGGTCTCAATGTTGCATTGCCTTGAGAAAGTGCATTTACCATCGTGTCCAGGGCTCCCGATATAAATTTGGCTAAAGGAAATGGGAAGTGGGTCATCATTTCACATGTAGTGGTCAATGGTGTGGGATTCTTTTTATTGCCATCAAGTATACTGTTATGATTGAACGAATGCGTGAAAGAACGGAGTGACAATACCTGCCAAAAGACAGATCAAGTTGAGCATTCCACCCTACCACAGTGTCATATTCGGCCAAGACTGCATTTAACTTGTGAAATGCCTTAATTGGATTGCTAAAAAGGGGGTAAAAAATCATGCTGTCATAGAAGTTTGACGACAAAGACTTTACCTTGTCTGCATGCGAAATCATTTAATTGTTATACAAAGTATGCACGAGTGTGGCAAATTGCAGAAATAGTGCTCTGGAAGCTTAAACGTAAAGAAAAGTACACTGACACTCTCACCTTTTCTACCAGAGACTGTAAATAGGGGAAAGATAATTTGTGCGCATATTCTCTGTGACCCTTCCCCAACCCTATGAAGTGTTTCGCCTTGTTTGGCCGTTTAGGTTCAGTCAAATGAAAAACTCCTCATGTGTCAGACATTTTCGAATCAGCTATCATACAGCAAAGTGCAAAATGAAAATAAGGGTAGAACGGGAAATGAGACGGCAGAGCGCAGGTTTCACGCATTCCAGCCTTGCTTTGCACTGCTTGCTGTTTGGTGTCACAGCCTTGGATTCCCACACCAATACATCACGTCAGAAAAAAGCACTGCGCACGTAAAAGCAAACAGGCGAGTAACGAGCGTGGATGTCCACAGAGGACGCTTCTAAGATCCCACTTCTTTTTCAAATTTTACACTTATCGAATGCGACACCTTGATGTAGTCAGCTAATGTCAGATGCAAAACCGATCAAAGCTGAAAGTTATATGCTAAACATCGGTGAAGTAGAAATCGGTCAACCAAAATTTCCCCAATCTTTAACAGGAATTGACTTATATATGCCACTTTTAATGTATTACCAGTTCTTTCACCCGTCTAACACAAATTAGTATACTAGCACTTTTCGATAGCTGTGGATGAACCACGAATCGAAAACGTGCAGGAATCGTGACCGTTCTGCCCTATTCCGCATTCTCAGTTTGTATGTTATACAAGTAGGGCTGCATTTAGAGCTAGCGCTTAGAAAAGACTGTAATTTACAAAGACCTTTAGCGAGTACTAATATCGTCAATAATTGGCAAAGCAAAGTCGCCACTGCCTCATCACTGAGGCGTTGGACTTGCCACTAGCCAAGCTCGCACCCACGGAAGTGTCTGTTTACCTCTACCAATTATCTAAAATTTGGCACATTGATGTGCTTTAAATTTTAAAGTAGAAAGGGCGTGTAAAGTAAAACTTACATGAACTGCCGGGCTGAATAACAATGTGGGTTAGTATTGAGAGTGAATTCAGTTGCGAAACGAAGTGAGCAGTGGAGTGTGGATGGACACTTTAAAATTTCAGTAGATTAGAGTAAAATTCGCAGTGTAGAGTGGATCAGAACCTCGAAATTTCAGGCAATGAAGGCATAATGTGCAGTGTTTACAATGGATACTTTGAAATTAGAGCTAGTGTGAGCGAAGTTGTCAGTGAAGTGAGGATTAGCACATCGAACTTGCAGCCAAAGTGAGCAAAATTTGCAGTGCTTTTTTAATGAATGCTTGGAAATTGCAGTCCATGGGTGCGAAATTCTTGGTGAAATGTGAATAAATACTTCAAAATTGCGGTCAGTAAGAGCAAAATTGGCAAGAAAGCGTAAAACATTTGTTTAAAATTTTCGTTAATGGAAGCAAAATCAACGCAGAAATGTGATAAAATGCCTAGAAATTGTGGTTAGTGAGAACGAGAATTGCAGTGGAGGTCCGGTAAATGCCCTGAAACTGCAGGTAATGGGTCCAAAATTTGTAGTGCATTGTGGATCTGCACTTTGAAGTCGCAGTCAGAGGAAGCAAAATTCAGAGGGCTGTTTGGATGAATATCTCAAGATTTCAGCCAATGTGGGTAAAATTCGCAATTTTGTGAATAAGATACTCGAAATTAAAGTTGGAGAAAGCGAACTTAGCAGTGAAGTAAAAAGCGGCCTTCGAAAAGGCAGCCGGTTCCGGCAAAATCCGCAGGGATTCAAGACAAATTTAATGCATAGAGCAGATTACTTCTCCAAGGCTGCAATCAGGTAGAGCAAAAATTGTTATGAATTGACTGCCAATATTTCGGGTTTGTTGTCAGTGAGAGCGAAGTTGGCAATGTTGCGCGGATAAAAACATTGCAATTGCAGAGAATGGGAGCAAATTTTGCAATGCAATATAGATAACTACTTCGAAATTGCAGTCTGTAAGAGCAAGCTTTGAGGTATAAAGCAGATAAATTATTAGAAATAGCAGACAGAAAGAGCGGAATTCGACAGGAATTAGCGACCAGTACTATGGGATTGCAGGCATTAAGTGCAAAATCGGCAAAGTTATGCAGATGGAAACATTGCAATTGCAGTCAGTGGGAGCGAAATTTGCAGTGCAAAGATGATCATTGCTTAGAAACTTGCGGTCAGTGAAGGCAAAATTTGATGTATTAAGTGGACTAATAGTTAGAAATTGCAGTCAATGGTAGCGAAATTTGCAATTTAGTGTAGGTCAATGTTTTGAAATTCGCGTTGCAGTGTAGATCATTACTTCGAAACCGCAGTCCAAGTAGGCACAAGCATCTCCGAATTGTAGCAAAGACCCTCATCATACCAGACGTTTTCATGTTATATATTTGGTTGGTGGAACGCTTAACTACTGGTGCGTTGCATAACACATGCAAGGTGCAGTGGACACTTTGAAAGCATCACCGTTTGTGCATTTTCCTCTGTTCGTGAGGGTAGGACCCTCTAATTTTGCCTTTAAAAGGGTGGGCTGTTCTGCAGGAAATTTGGCTAATTAAGGTCGCATTCTCACAGGCATCTACTTTTACTTGGTACTTGATGTGTTCCACCGCAGTTATTATGTCAAAATCTCTCATGTGCGTTGCCCAGAAGCAGTAAAATAACAGGACGTCCTCGAATGCCCAAGACAAGATGGCAAGTGGCTGAATTGGTAGCACTGCATGAACGGGAACAAATGCTTAGCAGCTTGATGTAGTTTTTTGGCATTTAGTTAGATTTAAAAACGCCAAAATGTTTATCTTTGGCACCTCAGACAGTTTCAAACTTATTTTTCGCGAAGGTAGCTTGTGCGCTCCTAGTCAGGCTGAAACAGTTTATTAAAATTCTTGTGCTGCCATACCTGCGAAAGCACCGGAAAGGAGATGGTGTGCAGTAAATGAGAGTAAGTTTCAATCATTTTCCGTGCCTGGTTCTTGCACTGACAAATGCTTTATCTTTAATAATGGAGATCAAATTTGCTTTAAAATCATCAACTGTGGTGTCGGTGACTCTTTCCAATTTAGAGTTTGTCCTATCTTAAAAGCAGTTCAAGGTGCGCACATGTATGCTATTAAGCACAATTGTTCAGATGCAAATTTTGCTTTCTTTATTCCTCATATACGACTCTGTAAACGTTAAGCTGAAGCCATGTAGACACTGCACTAACTATGCTAAATGGTGATCTTGTCTCTCACACCAACCTCCAAAAAGCAGCGATGTGCATTTTACGATTTAGGAGAATAAAGGCACATCCGCCATAGTGGCCTTGTGATCTACCAAAATAAGTGAGTGTTCATGCCCTCCTGGCATCTTTAGGTATGATTGACGAGAGTGTGTGTGAAAGTCGCAATGGTAGGAGGAAGAGGGAAGGTTGTGGTATAAAATAGAGGTGGATGAACAAAGTAGTGCAAGAGTAACAGTGGTTATTAGGTCGTGCAGGGACAGGGACATTTTCCTGGTAAAATTAGCGTTTACGGTCCCTATCTCTCATTCAGCAATCCAGAGTTTATCTTCCGATTAGAAATCTTTCAAGTCACCTCACGCATCCTGGCTCATTGCCATTTGACGCCCACATACCTATCCGAATGGCAGTCCTATTTGGTGTGCTCGCTAGATGGCCGATGTGCTGGAGGCGAGTGCCGTAAAGTACATAAAAACGAGCAAGTATAGTACGGCAACTGCAGCATAGTATATAAATTGAATACAGGTGGCAACGCGGCTGAAATATCACGCAGATCTATCGCAGTAGGGGTCTCGATGTTGGTCGGAAATTCTTTTATAAAAAATCACCCATCCTATCTCCATGCAAAGCTAGCTAAAAGAGTCTTACTGAATGAACTTCTTACATCAGCCGTTAACCTGTGATTATTGCAACTCAATTGTTTACTAATCCTCTTACCGTTAAGTGCATAAGACAGCAGACCACGTGTGAAATCAGAATCCTCAACGATTTCGCTTATTTTAACAGCTGCACACAACCCGGTGCAAATTTACCACATTCATTTTGCTCAGCTACTCTCCTCTACACCTCACATCTTAAATGCCGAGCATGTGAGGAGAGGTTGTCTACATTACTTGGAAGTTTCCGCCGTTGAAATGGCTCACCTGAACCGCTAATGCGCACTCCTGGTACGAAGAATTCGTTAATAGTAAATTCACAAAAATGTGGAAGAACACCACATAGCTATCCATTTACATCCTATACATCTGCAGAAATTGTCCAATGTATGTTGATCACCAGTCATATGATAACTTCATGTATTGTAACGCGTAAACCAATTTTACAGCAATTTGCGCAGGCTTAGCCCTAAGTTTGGTAACAGCTATGAGCTCAGGTGCCCAGTCGAAAATTTTGATATGGTGCTAGCGAAGAATAGTCTTTGCAAGTAGCACATTCTCTTTCCCTTTGGTCCGAAAACAATAAGCCTTTGCTGAACGCATAAGGAATCTGAAAACGGAAACAAACTCTAAACTTGATCAATGGTTGCCGCTGATCGTTGCAAAATTTTTTAATTGAAGCGGTCCCTCATTGCCTTGGAAGGTACCTGAAGTTTAGCGTGCAGGAATAAACAATCCTGACACACGTTCACAACCATTCAGTATGATAACCATGCTGAGTGTCAGGATTCTTCGTTTTTATTTAAAGAAGGACTTGTAACAATCTCAATCTCCATTTATGCGCTTTGAATTGGACTCAAACCCTGCAGCTGATAATGCTAAATATTTTAGTTTTAAAGGTAGCACTACCTCGTAGATGAGTTTAAAATTATTTTGAAAGGGGTTTGCATAAGCCGGCGATTTTTGCCTGGGTTAATTATTAATACTTCAACAGCAAATTTAGGCTCAATTTAAGCAATAGGGTAACTAAGGGAAGTTACCGACCTGCATACAGATTAGTCGGAATTTCCAATCTCATTTTGATGGAGATAACTGAGGCACTGCTGTTGTTGGCTTTAAGAATACAAGATATAAGTGCAATAATGTGCCTGAAAGGTGCAAAACCACTCAGATTTAAAACGGTACGAGCAAAATGTAACTTTGATTTGGTGACAAGAATTCAATGTGCACGTGTACAATTCTTCTTCCAGCATTCATTCAAGCACAAAATCTATTACTACCTACTACACATGCATCTCAATGTCATCTAAAATAACTTGTTAACTTTATTATTTGCTTGCAGTTGTGGTGGACAAACTAAGACCAAATTTGAGTTTTGAATAACCGCGAGCGCACTCACTTACTGTACAGAAAGTTGCCGGTGAATGCAGTCATAAATACTGACATCTGTGGTGCTCTGCACGCCACCACATCCACGGTTCGCAGGCATGCGCGCAAGCGCGAGGATAGTCTTAGTGCTTAACGCAACGTGAGCACCTACGAAGAACATTACTGTGTGCACTGTCAAAAATCTTTTACATCCATGGGTTGCTAGCACATAGGTGATTGACAACTCCACATATATTTTGATGTTTGATTCACAAGAATGGTGTTCGAGAGAGTAAAGTACGCGCATAGGCGTAAAAGTACATCATGCACGAACTTCATGCGGAATAATTGGGATCAATGAGAAGAGTATGCAACCAAACAAGCAGAAGCCACAAGTTATTACAATCCGAGCAAGGGAAGAGCTGAAAATGGAGTGTGGAATTGACAACGCGCGTATTTGTGGAAGTGGACAATCAGGGGTCGGACTGTAAAGAGCCCACTATTTTGGGAGAATTGTGTATGGTGGCCAGTGCAGAAAACGCAGTGGGGATTGTTGTACGTATATCCGTCGCAGGTAATGCCGCAATGTACGTAGCCGTGAGGACGGATGCTAGTGGGGGTGCTTCTAAATGCTGTAGTGGTGAAGGTGTCAGTTGACAGTACACAAAACCCCTACTTGCTTTCTGCCCTGAAGCTGTGACAAATGCCGCTCAAGCTGGCTGTCCAAAGTGAATAAAATCATTCTTAATGATCATTTGCAATTGGGCAACCAGCTAGACGTGGGTATCTCAAATGGACAGTGTACCACATTACATGTGGTAGATGCGTTTCACGTAAAAGTGTAGGCAAGCGACAACGGTGTGAGCATAGGGACCGGAGCTGCTGGCATGGCTTCGAGGCCAGCGAGCCCGGCTAGGGCAATATGCCCACCCGAGTGACAGAAACCGGTGGTCCGAACAAACAAAGCAATACGTAGCTCCTTTCTTCTTTCAAGCGTCTCCCTCAAACTTGTCTTTGGTGAGCCCCTTGCGTCAGCCATTTAAACGTAATCGGTGCTGAAGAACACCGTTTGCTAACCATGGCAGTCATCGAAATTAGGGCGCAGTTGAGAAGATACTTAACTACTGCGTCATTTATCTCTCCTGTCAGGTTGAGTAGATTTGGGATTTTGTTCGGTTTGCCGTCGGATTGACGAATCTGGTTTAAAAACGTGTTTAGGAGAATTGGCACTTATCGTTTTATGAAATGAACAGATAATAGTATCCACTCGGTTGGGACATTAAAGAGAGCTCGACAGTTCCCGTGCATTGATTTTGTCTTTTCAACATCGCCAATTTCCGATCATGAAGCGAAATCCTAACACACTTCTAGTTTACTCCCAACCAGCCTCTCATTTGTACGATTCTTCAATTTCCTACTGCTGTGGTCATGTCTTTGTCAGAACATTTCCTTGGACGTAAAAGAAAAAGAGACTGAGCTTATCACATGTGGCCGAAGATGGGGCTACTGCTTTCAGCTGACGTCGGAAAATGGTCCAAATAGCTTACCATTATAGTGGGATTGACCTTGCACATGGGAGGCAATTTCAACGACCCCCAGTAAGGCCTCAACAAGGTAAAGGCATCAAGCAAAATAACCTAGGCGACAAAAAATTAGTCTGATGGAAAACTATCAGCAACTTTGCGCAAGCACGACCACTTCACTTGAGGCTAGAAAGGATTCATTTGTCACATGTCTACTTGGAGACCAGGACCAGAGATACAAAATGTAAAACTACCACAGCCTGGAGCCCAACTGGTGGCCATGCAAGCTTGCTGTCGTCCTAGAATAGTTCCATTACCTTGTGGACATTCTGCTCTCTGCCACACTCTTCTATGGCAGCAGTTATGTGCAGAGTACACGTGTTCAGCGGCAGCGGTGTTACTAGCAGCAGCTAATTTGGTGGATATGGCGGTGTCATTGTTGTTACGCAGAGATACACGACCGCATTGCCATTGGTGCTTGTTGGAGAGCCGCTGTCCACACTGCATTGGTAAGTGCATGGACAAGGATATTTTGCATTGCGATTCGGGCCGATGCATGATCAATGAGGAAGGAGTGAGGAGGAAGTAAAGGTAATCGAAATGCGGACGGATGGTGTACTTAATTGCAGGTAGGACTGTTGTCAAGATGACTAGTCTGGCTGGCTTATTAATAGTGCTTCGACCTTAACTTCATTTAGACACGTTCTTAAGTATTGGGAGAGGTGGTTCTTCCTAACAATCTTTTATCCTCCACCGTAAAATCGTGTAAACTCGTCAAACTCCCCAAATATGTCTGACCAGGCGAACGCTAGATGGGGGATGCATGCACATCTGCCCACCGTTGGACTCAACCTACGTGTCAGTTAGTATCCTTCGCGTTCCCCGTTTGAGCAGCTGCAAACCGTTGTCGTACATCTGGAATTGACATGACATTTGTGGGACACGTACTATGTTCCATCCCCGATGAGATAGCACTGAAGACACCTAAGGACTAGCAAGTATAAACTTCCCATGATGACGAAAGATTAGAAAGGCATAATTCCCTTTCAGTGCCACATAACCGATAACATCACTTACTCAGTGATCTGACGACCGATCAAATGGAAACACCCATTTGACGCCCAGCTCGAGTGCTGAATAAAATTCGAGTGCGCCCTTACCAGTGATGCAGATCCATCCCAATTGTCGATCTGTCAATCAAATCTTTGTTGCGAAATACAACGCGAAGTCCAATTATGCGAAAATGGGGCAATACAATAAAATAGTTCTAGCTATTCGCGATATCTAGATTTTATTGCAACGGAAATTTAACAAGTTGATTGTTTCGTCCATTCTGAAACTGGTGGTACTTCTTAAAACTAAGCCAGCCAATTGGGAGAAGGGGGTTTTCTAAGCCTGCCCCTAGATAGGTGTTGCTATCTACTCTTTGTATAATTATCGGCAGCTACGGACGAATTCATTGGCCTTTGACCACTATCAGTTTTGTTTTTACTTAGCGCAATATTCTTAGAAGAAAAATACTGCTTAAAGTGTTTTGTTTATTTGCACCAAACACTACTCTTTCAATTTACAGTTTAACTCCTTGAATCTCATACCATTTTACGCTGTTGAATCCCTCCCGAAGGCTATACACTCCTGATTCATTTCTGAGGTTATTATTATTGCTCCCAACTTCAATCACTAATACCTTCCCCATGCTCCTATACCTTCGTGCCCGCTAACACCCTCTCAGCCATCTAGAGGTTTCCTAAAATGCCAGCTATCGGAATGGGTGGATTCATTCCAAAGCTGGATCGATGTTAAAACCGTTAGCAAAGGATTGGTTCTTCACTAAAAATAATGTTTTCAACTACTAAAAAGCGGTTGTGCTGGTCTAAAATCCTGGTTTAGCCTATATTTTGGGTAATTCATATGTCTCAGTTATCTGAGACTCCTGTAATTAGGCGCGGTTTAGATACAGCTAGCTAGGTTACTCGACGAGCAAATTGATCATAAAGCGTCAATGTTTCCCTACGCCTGCAAACCTTAACGTAAATGAAGTTGCACTTGCTTAGAGTCTAAATGAAATGTGGCTACCAGACTGCAGTGAAGCGTGCAAAAGTTACGAGCTGCTGGAAAAATAGGTTTCACATCTTGACGCCTTCAAAGTAAGGAAATTACAAAGAGATAGATCTATAATTTGGAATGTTATGTACCACAATTTGATTGGGAATGCTTAAGCACAGTCACCAAGCAAAATAATGAGGAATCTTTATAAGTATGAAAGGACATCACAGTACTTCTTCGTGAATTGTGCACTGTCTCTGGGGCTTAATCATTGGCCGTGCTTACAAAATGAATTCCGCACCATTGACCAATGGAAATAACAGACTGGACCAATTGTTTTCGATCATCCAAAATATAAACGCAGACATTGATTTAGGATTTGTCGTCCGACACCTGCCAATCATGAAACTCGGTGAGTCGCATCTCCATGTGAGCTTTATCAATGGGATGTCATCATGACTGCCAAGAACAGATCTGCCAAATTTTGCACCATAATTAGTCAGACAACTTCTCGCTTCATTGCTAATGCTTCTTTTAATTTTATTAGACTTTTCCATAGCAGAATTACTGAAACCGTCACCTACTGCACAATCATCTCCAGATCTATCCAGCCTTGGCGCCAAGGATGAATCTATGCAAGATTGTAATTTTAAGCACTCCACCTCCATAGACCTGTCTTCGATTAACCCATCATCTTCGTCTGCATCGGCACTGAACTCTTCCATTTCTTCAAAAGAACACACTAGTGCGTCATCGATATCACAAAGTGAACATGAAAGCAGTGGACAGGCTCTTGCACCAGATTGTACCATACCTTCCTCCTCCTGCTCTCATATCTCGTTGCTCAATTCCGCGATCGCTCAAGTACAAACACTTCCACAGCCTTTTGACCTACCCATCTATTATGGTGTTACAATGCCTCATCACATTCATCTCAACCGTCCACAAACACCACCTAGTAGGATTAATCTGACGACCTCTGATTACCCTCACTTCTGCTCCAACCTGCATTCTCCAATATTGTTCAGCATGCAAAGCACAAGCACGACCACGAGTCTTGTCAAAACTACTGTTAATGACTTTGAGTTTTCTACTGCCCAAGGCTCGACAAGTAATAGTGATGGCAAAGTGATTGAAAACAGCATGAATGATAATAGCGTTGCCTTTTTAATAAGTTCTAGAAAGGAGAACGAGAAAGAGCGAAAGCTTTGGCAATGCCCAGTGTGCAAGAGGACGTACAGTAGCTCGGCCTCTATGCGAATGCACAAACAAAGCCATTCACGCCCATGGAAATGTGGCACTTGTGGTATGGCATTCTCTCGCAAGTGGATACTTGAGGTCCACGAGCGGAGGCACACGGGCGAAAAACCCTTCATCTGTCCTGTTTGCCAGCATTCTTTCACTGATCGGTCAAACTTGCGAAGGCACATGCAAACACACCTGAAGGTGAAGCGCTGTCGTCGCCCTCATTGCCCATAATTGTTGGTAAGCTGTAACCAACCCACTAAACACTTTGAATGTTGTCAATTTCTCGCTCTTGCTCTCAAATCCGGGATGTTCAACACGGTATGCGGTCTTGAAGCAAACAATCAGCTCATTAAAATTAATTGCTGGAGACGATTTTGTGCCAAATGTGTGCACTGATTATATCAAGGCGCTCGTGTCACATTATTAGTGCACCGTTTTTCGCTGAATTACTAAAATAAAAGAGAAACCCACTTACCAATCTCTTTTCATTATGCTATGATCAATGCTGCCAAGTTGTTATTTGAGCATCCACCAAAAATGCGTAGAGAATGATAACGTTAGATTAATATATTGGAAGGTTGTGCTAGATAATCCGATACCAAAGTTCCTTTTGCCACAATTGTTTCTGTAATAAGATATGGTGCATGACCGTAGGAATGGCTTAAAAGGCGTATAAAGGTATGAGAGTCCGGGAGTTCAGCAGTGATTAAAAAAGTAGAGAAGGATGCAAATGGGCAAAAAAACCATGAGCAGTGTTTTTGCATAATTGGACTTCGCGTTGTATTTCGCAACAAAGATTTGATTGACAGATCGACAATTGGGATGGATCTGCATCACTGGTAAGGGCGCACTCGAATTTTATTCAGCACTCGAGCTGGGCGTCAAATGGGAGTTTCCATTTGATCGGTCGTCAGATCACTGAGTAAGTGATGTTATCGGTTATGTGGCACTGAAAGGGAATTATGCCTTTCTAATCTTTCGTCATCATGGGAAGTTTATACTTGCTAGTCCTTAGGTGTCTTCAGTGCTATCTCATCGGGGATGGAACATAGTACGTGTCCCACAAATGTCATGTCAATTCCAGATGTACGACAACGGTTTGCAGCTGCTCAAACGGGGAACGCGAAGGATACTAACTGACACGTAGGTTGAGTCCAACGGTGGGCAGATGTGCATGCATCCCCCATCTAGCGTTCGCCTGGTCAGACATATTTGGGGAGTTTGACGAGTTTACACGATTTTACGGTGGAGGATAAAAGATTGTTAGGAAGAACCACCTCTCCCAATACTTAAGAACGTGTCTAAATGAAGTTAAGGTCGAAGCACTATTAATAAGCCAGCCAGACTAGTCATCTTGACAACAGTCCTACCTGCAATTAAGTACACCATCCGTCCGCATTTCGATTACCTTTACTTCCTCCTCACTCCTTCCTCATTGATCATGCATCGGCCCGAATCGCAATGCAAAATATCCTTGTCCATGCACTTACCAATGCAGTGTGGACAGCGGCTCTCCAACAAGCACCAATGGCAATGCGGTCGTGTATCTCTGCGTAACAACAATGACACCGCCATATCCACCAAATTAGCTGCTGCTAGTAACACCGCTGCCGCTGAACACGTGTACTCTGCACATAACTGCTGCCATAGAAGAGTGTGGCAGAGAGCAGAATGTCCACAAGGTAATGGAACTATTCTAGGACGACAGCAAGCTTGCATGGCCACCAGTTGGGCTCCAGGCTGTGGTAGTTTTACATTTTGTATCTCTGGTCCTGGTCTCCAAGTAGACATGTGACAAATGAATCCTTTCTAGCCTCAAGTGAAGTGGTCGTGCTTGCGCAAAGTTGCTGATAGTTTTCCATCAGACTAATTTTTTGTCGCCTAGGTTATTTTGCTTGATGCCTTTACCTTGTTGAGGCCTTACTGGGGGTCGTTGAAATTGCCTCCCATGTGCAAGGTCAATCCCACTATAATGGTAAGCCATTTGGACCATTTCCCGATGTCAGCCGAAAGCAGTAGCCCCATCTTCGGCCACATATAATAAGCTCAATCTTCCTTTCCGTCTCCCTACAACTCTCTCCTTCATTTTTTTGCTGCACATATATGGCACAAACGTGTTGTTCCGCAAACATGTTATGGGTGTACTAATACAACAATTACAGTGATGGGGAGCCGTTAGCTTGTCAGTTGGATTCTTCACAATGGGTGAAAGCAGTCTGTAGGATGGTTACACTAAGCTGTTTGGAGCAGTGAGCAGCAACATTAATAAAAATTCACAGACGCAACAATTAGAACTAATTGTCAAATTATTTAACGCATGTGCCAATCAGAATCTATTGTCGAATGAAAACTAATTTTCAACACCTCCGTATCCTTGAGCTAACGCAGAAGTTAATAGGAAAAGAAGGCATAAGCTAACCACCATCTTTGTCGGATAACAACATCCCATTCACTAAATATAGCGCCTTAAAAATGTCCCACACTCATATTAGCCTATGAAATATCTTGCCCTGACCACTGAAGCGATTTCGCATTAATTACTGCACAATATGATAAGTTATGCTGGATGGGCAATTTCGCATTCAACTCCCACGCTTGTATCATATAGAAGCGCGAGGTGACTCAATCTATGGCACTTTGGATTGACCACCACGACACCTGAACTGTAGCCACCATCATCAATACCTGCCAAATGATGCGGCTGAATTCAAAAGGCTCCATCATCACGCCTAGATCTGCCTTCGTATGGCCTGCGAACGTGAGCTGTGCTGTCAAAAGAAGGCACGCAAAAGTACAGTCTTGTTTTAGAGAGGACTAATTATAAAAATCGCAATCTTACATAGTCCTCATGCTACGCCTCTGCTCTATCAGGGCTTTATCAAACCTTTCTTGTGACTTCCATCGGAATTCATGCTAATGAGGTGGGAAAATGACTGGAAGGATTTGATGCCTGCCAATGGGTAGAGTGGAGGTTTTAGTGCCCGTTGACGGTCCTACAGTTTTGAATCGTTTGCGCGCTCAGTCTTCCCCTGTTGTATTTGACCTTCATTACGAAGGTGGTACACGTGACTTCTCCTTCACTGCTGTGATGGAACATGCGAAATGCGCATTTGCTTTAACATACACTGAATGGTGTGCGTGGCTGTCTGCGCGCCCTTCGACGCTCCAGACGATTTAGTGCATGCCAGCAGGCAATTCGCAGCTGGCCCACCAGAGTGTGTAGTCCTTTTATAATGGTGGTGAAGAATGCGAAGACGATGGCAAAGTTGACACGTTTACACTGCAGTAGGCTAAGGGTTGGCGGAAGAATAAACAATGTAAATGGCCAAGTATCGCGTTTGTCCGGTTGGTAATTGCATTCCTCTCTCAAACTTTTCTGGTGACTGTGATGATGATACTGAACCACATCAATAAGAGTATCGTGGCTTTGTTTGCTGTAGTTTCTTTTCGACTGGTAGGAAGGATCTCGTGCATTACTCACTATTCATGCCACTTACACACTTCAATCGTAATGAGAAATAAAGTGGAAGCGTACATTACTTTATCCAAATCATTAAACCGCAACTCCATACAATTAGTGGGTAATGTCACCTCTTCTCCCTTTCGTTTTGTCAGCAGGTGTTCTGGAATCCTCTGTGGCAAGTTAAACCCACTTGAAACTAGCTCTATAGCATCACCTTCTAAATCATCGCATCATTTTCAAACCTCCACCTAGTAAATCACCTACCCGAATGCAGTTTTGAGCGTCTATTGATCTGTCTGATACAATTACATACAACGTGAGTGGTGGAGGTTGATGCTTGTAGCTACACCCCCACAGCTTGCATGCTAAGATGCAATTGGCGTGGGAGACTCAGCTTGACCTCTTTCTTTTCCAGCATGTGACAGCATTGTGTTTTGCCAAGAAGTGGTTTGAGCAGCCCAGCACTGTTTCACCATGTGATGATGGGGAGAAGCTGATGAGTGAAGGCACACTTAACCGCCGCGTCCCGCTTTACTTTCTCTTCCAATATTTTGTGCGTTCAGTATGCATTTGGGTACAGGAATGAAGTTGGGATGCAACGTCCCGGTACTTCCTTGAGGGTAAAAGGAGGCGTGATACTAAAACAGAATGTACGTGTTCAGCAAACGGAGGGATTGAGACTACTGGCATGGCTCAAAGGCCAGCCCATCCGGCTGGGCAACATGGCCACCCAAAAGACCAAAACCGAAACCAGCAGTCAAAGGAGCAAGGTATTACATCAAAATCCTCAGACATCGTGTCAACAATCTTCTTAAAATACCAGAATGGAAAAATTGCGCCCACTCTCGGACCAATTCTATCCTAGTCCGCTCAAATTCGTTTATGTTGATTGCAAAACAGGCTTTGTATTAAGCCCATCTTAGTGAAACTGAAGCACGTAACTAATAAAAACACGCCAGTTTTTTCCTACATCAAAGCAGGAAAATTGTGCTAGCACTGTTTAAATAAGCAGTTTCAATGAGTGTGGCATTAGTAGTTCATTTAGCTTCCCGAGGAATGCTTAGTGGTCTAGGCATGCTCCGATAAAATGGTTTGAAGTTTAACTGGCGACACCATGTTTGTGTGTGCGTGTGTGTGTGCAATTTGGCCTTCCCTTCAGGTAGTAGCATGGACTAATCCACACAGCTCTAGTAACGTGTCTTAATTTGTGCCTCGAATCCCACGCCTATTCCACAACGGAAAACCAAGCTAGAGAGGATGTTTTCGGTGAGCAGAATTGCATTAGCAAGGAGTACCAACGTCAACTTGTACTTATTTTAAAGCACGCTGGTGGTAGAAGGCATTTGGTTGGCTGAAATTGGTCAGGAGTTCTAACAAATTGGCTTGTGGTAACAATTGCCAATGTTCTGTTTCCAGTGCCACAGAGTCTCAAACAGTGCTGCCTACTGCCTTTCGTTTGCTTGAAAATCACGAGTTTGTTGCATGACGTAAGGCAGTCGCTTGGCTTCACCACGCAAGTATTATGTGTTTTCTTAGCCTGCATAAGCATTGAATGGCAGAATAATGCGGAGTGGTTGTGGTGCTCATTGTTCGTGTCATTGTTAATGCACGCATCCATGTGTCAATACTGCTTAGGTAGATCAGGTAGAAGTTGTTTTTGATGGATAGAAATTAGATATTTTGAATGCAGACCGATTTGCGTGGCAGGACAGTTAGTGATCCCCCTGAGGGCGAGAAAGTGAGGGCGTAGTTGTGGGTTGAATGTAAGGATGTGTCTGCTACTGCTAGTAAATCGTAAATGGAAACAAAAACAAAGAAAATTGAGAGGAGAGCACCTACAATAAAATGCTGATTTATTGAGTAAAAAGGGAGAAAATGGAAAGAGAAGGCGAGAATGCGTGAGTGAAAGGATGTGGTCAAATTAATGTAAAGACTCATGAATGAAAGGCAGTAGTTGTGAAGAAAAGAGGAACAAAAAAGGCATGGAATGTAAATAAGAAGAAAGTGTCTACTATTGGTATCCAGTAAGTAGTTATGGGAAAGGAGGAAGGAATGGAGTGCATTGCATGACGTCATGTGTGGAATGGATGAGAGGCTGACAAGGAGAGTAAGGTATCAGATGAGTGAACGGATTAAGGAAAGAGGAGAGACCGAGGGGACTGAATGCGATGGCCTTGATTGGAAACACATGTGTAGAGGGTGGGAAGGAAAGAAACAAATGAAATGAAAGAAAGAAGGAAGGGGGAGATAATGCTGCATGAGTGGTGATGGAGGTGGTGGTAGTAGTAGTAGTAGTAGGACTTCCCCCAGCAGCGGTGGGTGGTGTAGTGTTGGGGGACAGTAATGAGTGCAAGCGGTAGCAATAGGTACACATATGTGGAAGGGCAAGTGGGTGGAAAGAATGAGGGATATGGAAAAGGAGATTGGAAGAGATAAAAGGGAGTTTATTTAAAGGCATGAATAGGGAAGTGCAAGAGAAAAGGTGGAAGAGGGGAGGAAAGAAGAGGCAATGGGAAGGAAGTTGAGGTAGTGTAGGAAACGTGTAGATTAGGTGTGGTTGGGGTTGGATGCGATAATAGAAGGGGGGTGTGGCATGGATTGGTAAGTTGAATGCATAGGCAAAGCTGAGTGCCAGACAGGAACTTTGTGATATGAGTGGGTCTGCCCCACACTGGATTAAACTTTGTAGTTTTTTCCACCCACCGCGAAAATGCATTGCCATGTGCAGTTACCACCCGCTGGCAGCGCTGTGCAGGAGCCGCATCTTGGTTGCTGCAGTGAGCGATAACCCATCGCTCGCGGTGGGATTAGCCACACTAAAGTGCCGTTCCACGAGTCTTCGTGGCCCTCCTGGTGGTATCGTCACCTCGAAACTGCCCTACGCCATACTGAAGGGTTTCCCACCCCGTAAGTCTACGAAAAAATCAATGTAACGATCAAATTACCAAGAAATTAGGCCTAACCTTTGCAAGGGGCACATTATTACGGCACCTGAACCTGGCATGGGGTCTAACGCCCTTCTAGGGGTGTAGCCTTATATTACATCTTCTGATCTAAACTTCTTTAAGGGGTACACTGTTATGCAAACTGGTCCCAAATCATGCCATCCAGACGGGGGTTAAACACCGTTTGCCCTCCTATTCAGCGCTGGCATCTGTCTAGTCGCAATTCCGACACCATCTGGCCGTGGACTCGACCTGAATCGGTATCCGGCCACTAAGGTGACATCATTTGGCCTTATATAAACGCTCACCTCAGTGATGTGTGCTCTCAGTGCCAACCACTTCCTTCTGCCGCTTTCACCTGCTTAGCAGGTGGAGTTTTCATCTGTGTTGCAATAATAAAGGTAAACATACTCGTGTCCCTACCTTTTTCTCTTTTGTCGCATTCCGCCCACTTTCCTATAGATGCTCTGCATGTACCTACACACACACACAAGACCCTGGTCTTCATAGCCCTTGACATCTAGTGCTCTCTTCTCTTACTGTGCGAGCGGGTGGTGGGCGTAATCACATAGTCGGTGTAGTGGGCCCATGTGAGCAATCCACTTTAGTCGCCCCCTACTCCTACCCTTCTGTTTCCCGTCAGCTCCTAACTTTATCGTCCACCGCTCGACATGAAGTGGAGACAGGATGTGGCCAACGCGTCTTTTGCTATGGGCTGACATGAGCAAACATAGCTCGGTAGTCGCACCACTCGCACTTCAGTCACATGATGATGGTGATGATGATGATGATGATGATGATGATGGGAGGAGACGGAGGAGGAGGATGTCTCGGTGGTCTTTGGTAAACTTGTATTTGTTGCCAGCCAAGCGGCCCCATGATGTTTTCGATGCACTGGGTGGAGTAAGAAGAATTTGCAGATGCAAATGAAAATCTCACACATAGTAGTGTTGGACTCAGCACATTCTACTGATTTCAACTAGTAGGTCATTTATTTACGCCTACTCCACGAGGTACCCATCGTCATGAGGCCATATCGAAGGGTAATTTTGCTAACAGCACCTCATTTTCTGCGACCCTCGCCAGAGACAAGACCTGGGCAAACCAAGTATCGCTTATTTAGCAGGAAATTAAATCACCATACCTGCCGGCAGTAAGTGATTCGTCTATATGTTTATGCTAACTGCGGTTAGCTTTTTGTAACGAGTCTATCTCTTTCCAAAAATCTGAGGATGCCACTGTCCTTCATCATCTTCATTGCTTTATATGCGTACAATATTCATGCCAACCATGATTTGTTGGCATGATACACTTATTACGCGTTTATGCGCTACGTAGCAATGAAAGCAGTTTCGATAAAGACTCAAAGCCATATCTGTAGCGACCCGAGACTTCCTTGGAGGTAACGGGAAGCACTATAGCAAGAAAGAACCCATACATTCGAAAAACAGAGGAATCGGGGCTGCTGGCATGGCTCAGAGGCAGCATGGCCACTCAACTGACTGAAACCGAAATCGGCAGCCAGAACAGGCAAGGTATTACAATAGTCTTGCCAAACTCAAATAATGAGAATGCTGACGCGTTGACAACCATCGTATCCCTGAAAGAGAAGGAATGAAGATGAGCTTTTAAGGTATGTTAAACATCACAGAAATGTTGAAAATATACGCGAAGTGTAACGAGCATACATGCTTCCAACCTACATTTGACTTGGAATGCTTTTCAACTTTAACTGTAGTGAAGGCAAACCCGCAGACCTTCCCACGCATTCAGCGACATCCCCGCTCATCGACTAGGAATCAATCGGTACGAACGTTCGCAGACATTGAGGTAATCCATTGCATAGCTCTTCAGAGTCACCACAGAAAAGAAATCCGCTTTTTAAGAACCGATGGCCTCTAAATGGTGGTAAAAGTAGGTATTTGAACGAGAATAGAAGGAAAACCACACGACACGCAGCAGAGTGCACAAGCCGGCCATTCATTCGCGATCCCGAACAACATGTGCGTCGTTGTTAACCAAGAAGAAGCCAAAAAAAATCATAAAAACTACTAATTTTAGTTTAAGCTAAGCAAGTCATACCAAAAATACGTTCTGCAAGATTTTGATTCAAAACTGATGCGAAAGACATGCTTGGTACAAATAAACATGCTTAAGTGAAGAGCATGCAAACTAGCTACGTGTTGATATTTAAATTGCTTGTACTCACTGTGCATAAAGCTTAGAATATCGTCAGCATGCATTTATTAATCCTCATCAATTATTGCCAACCTTTGGTCTGTGCCCACGTAGCAAATTATTTAATTCTTCATATTCCTTTTCAAATGTGGGACAGGAAACAGTGCATTTCTGTTTGCTGGAGCAGTTGAACTGCCAAAAATACACAAAACAATAAAAGTGATTGGCAACAATTGCACGTGAGGTGCGTGAGTGGTGTGTATCATGTGAACATCAATTTCGACTAATGCTATTTTGATTACCGCAAGAAATTGGAAATCTGGCAAGCGTTTAGTACTTTTGTAGCAGATTTAGTCTCCTTGTTGTAAGTAGGTCCTTTAAATGCTGACTAGTTTCCTTTGTGCACTCACTTGCTAGAGGGAATACAAAGCCTTCTAATGTGACTGTTAAGACGTTTATTTTGCCAGCCGCAATGGCTGCTCACGTCCACTTTCTGCTGTACAGCACCGTAAACGATAAGTTACGACTCTTGTAGTAGTTTGTGAAGCTGCGTGTTCTTTTAATGACGCTGGGCTTTGATTAAGATGGCGTGATTTTGTTGAGAAAAGTTGTAACCATACTGTTTGCTTAGCATTTTTTAAATGTTTTCTTACCAGCAAGTGCCGACCGTGTGTGCATGTATGCATCTACTTATCTAACTTCTCGATACCGTTATATGTTAGATTAAACGTTGAGCAGATAGCTGCATTTGCTGTCAAGACTTCTTTGTTTCTTATTCACCCTGCCCAATTGTGTCGACTTTCTGCTGCACAACGCTTGTGGCTATTTAATAGCATGTTTTAGCCGTTTTCCAGTGCCTCGTTACTTCGATGCGGATGAGTTTTTATTGATGAGGCCTAATGTGATGAGGATACCCGTAACCTTGTATAAGTGAGCTCAAGAGCTTCATGCTGCGACTGTTGGGGTGCTTTGTTTTCAATTTGCCATGCCTAAATAGGTTCACTTTTACTGTACAGTGCATTGAGCGCTAAACTAAGGATTCTTTTGGGAATTCGTACATGGTTTGCTTCCTAATGACGGTGGATTTTGATTGATGAGATATAATTTTGTTGAGGGCGTCTTAACTTCATTAAGTACTTGGCACCTGCTCATTATTTATGCCAGTAGACATCCATTATAGGTGTATACCTAACTATCCACTTTTATCCGCCCTCATACATGTACTTGCTTACCTAGTATCTGCATAACCTTATTTGCTTGAGTGAATATTAGGGAAATGACCTCTGCCATTGCTGCGAATATTTGTTTTCCATCTACAATGTCTAGCTAGGTTAATTTTTTGCTGCTTTTCAATACTTGCAGCGAATGACAAGGACTCATTCCGGACTTCCTTAAATAGCCTGTCATTTTGATAATGGTGGATGTAAATTGATAAGACCTGATTCGATGGAGGGGATTTTAGCCTCATCAAGTACTAGAAGCTCTGGTTTCTCAAACATGCAATTATTTGTCCAAATCTTCGTCTACGTCTAATACTGTTTTGCACCCCGGGAGGGAGTCACACAATATTTCAAGGTGTGCTTACGTATAAATGCCCCATAGGAGGGAGAACAGACCTCATTTTATGGTCAGGTTACGCAATATTATGCCCCAAAAGGAGAATAGAATTTTATTTAAGGCCAAATGACTTAATATTGTGCGCCTAGGAGAGTTTGTCCACAATCCAAGGACAGATGATATGTAATATTTGTTTATTTGTATAGAAACCCATTGGTAAGATGCAGGGCACTTTCAAGGCCATGAGACTAGCAGGATAGCCAAGAGGGCTCGTAAAATGGCACTTTCTTTTAGTTGACGCCACCGCGAGCGATGGGTTATCGTATGCTGCAGTCACCAAGCGCAGGTTTCTGTTCAGCGCAGCCGGTAGTTGGCAACTGCGCGCGGTAATGCCGTTTCGCGATCAAGGCAAAGAGCCGCCCAGTTAAGTTCGGCGGAGTGCGGACCCACACCCGTCACAAAGTTCCCATCTGGCGCGTGATTGCCCTCTATTATTTAACATACCTGCGCATCCACGCCTACACTTCAGTACATGCTACTGCCCCTCTCTATTAGCTCAACCAACCTCACGAACACCCCTTTCCCACACTGCACCACAATTTCCTTCGCATTGTTACACATTCTTCCTTCTTCCTAGCTCTGTTTTCTGTCTTCCCCACTACTACAACTACCACTGCTTACACTCGTTACTCACTCCTTTACCACCCCACCTACCATCTCAACTACTCATAGGCTGCTAGTAGATGCCCTACTAATACTACTACCTCTTCTATCCACTTTTATTTTATTACCATATACTTTTCCGAAGACAGGGTCTTTCTCTCACCCATCTCTCTTTTTCCCGCCCCTAACCCAACCCCTTACTTTTCATTAATATTTTGCTAACTGAAGAAAACAAGACGACCTAAATGGGCGGCTATGAAACTCATCATTTTGACAAAATTCTTGCCTTCATTGAGGCCACTTTGTTGTATCATCCTTCCGCCATCACATATATGTAACGCAGAGGCTTGATGAATTTTGCTTCTATCGCTATCACTCACATTAAGCTGGTTAACTTATCCACATACCTTTTCCTCCTCTACACCTCTGTTTCCTTATTCACTTAACTAATCTGTTTAGCAACTGACGGTCTCCTTCTTCTCCTCATCGTCCTTCTTTTATTTACTTCTCCCCATTAGTCTTAAAAAGTTCGCTGTTATCCTTCCTTTCCCCAGCTCTCTCTAACAAAACAAAGGAGGATTTTTAAAAAGGCTTAATGCTTTCTTCCCATTTAGACCGTACCCGGCTTCCAATATTTTCTCATTTCATTTTTCTGTACCGTTTTAAAAGTGTGGCACACAAACTTGCGTCCACCATTTTTTCCTTCCTCCACTCATATCTGCACATGCAGTGTCTTCTGGTTTAAGTCTGACCTCGAAGTTTAGCCTAGCCTCCTTCCAAAGCGTACGACCACGCAACCTGACCTTGGCATGAGGTCTAGCGCCCCATGAGGTGCACCATTATGCGATCTGGCCTTGGAATAATGTTTATCACCCCACCAGGAGCATATTATTACGTAACTAACCTTTGAATGAGGTCTACTCCAGCTCGCGGTGTCTTATCAAGCAATCTGACCTAGAAGTGAGTTTCTACCCCAATCTTGAAGTGTGCTGCTAAGTCATTAGACAGTGGAATGAGGTCTAACCCTCCTTCAAGGGCCCTTATTACGCAACATGGCTATAGAATGGGGTCTAGTATCACTAAGGGAGCACATTATTGCGTCATCTGGCCTTGAATTGAGGTCTTATTCCAATCGGTGTGCCCTATTGCGCAATGTGACCTTGGAATGATACATAACCCCCTCTAGGGATTCCATATTGAAATTTGGTCCTGGAATGGGGTGTAACCTTACTCCTTGGGTGCACTATTAAACAATCTGACCATGGAGTGTGTTCTAACCTTAATCTTAAGGTGCACTGTTATGCATTTGGACCTTAGAATGGGGCCAACCCGCATCCAGGGGTACTTTATGGCGTGCTATGACCTTGGAATGAGGTCTAAACCCAAACAACAGTGTAACTAAGAATTAAGAATACGTTCAGGAAAGTTAAGTACGTTTGTCTTATTTATCGTGCCTAATTGCGTGAGGTAGATACAAGAGAAAAAGATAGGGAAATGGAAAACGTGATGTTTACGAAAAAAGTTCCATGCAAGCTATATCTGGCTGAAGCAAGGCAAAGCTAGCACGCATCTTAGCACGGACGTGGCTTTGATATCAATCAGTTGCAATGTCGGTGGTATTTTAGAGAAGTTAGAATCAATTATACACTTATTGCCAATGCATGAGCATCATTTTGAGCAACCGTTGCAACTTTTTTCCGTGGATATGAGGTTTTTCATTGAGACGACTCCCTCTGGAAGAAAGAAAGACATATTATCAAGTGTGGTGGTTGTAGTTGTCAACGAACTCGGATGACCCTGGCTTGCTCAGGTTTTTAATTACAAGCAACCAAACATCGTTGGGTGACTCAACCAGATCTGGGGACATCACAGCGCCACGTGGCGCAACCGATTCCTTTTAGGTTGTCCGAACCACCTATATAGCCAAAAATTAGTGTTGATAATGCACCATGTATAACGATTTGCTGGTACTTTTTGATCGGTTACTGGCGTTTGAGCAATAAAGTTTGCGGAATCGCAATGTTTTGCTTGTGTGTAAGGGTAACAAGCGCCGCTACAACTGTTGCCAGAGCATTAGTAATACCGGGATACACTTTCCATCCACAAGCGCTTTCGTCCAAACATAACTCACAGCCATTAATGAGTGCAACCCTTTAGCCGATTTTACCGAAGTATGGATATCTATCCGGACGTGGATGTCCGAAGTTGCAGTGACTGGCCCAGAGTGCTGTTAAGGGCCCCAGCTCCTCAAAGTGCTTCTACTTATATTAAAAGCAGGGCTGAAAGTATTGTAGGTGACAATTTTAAGTGAAAAGTTGAAGCGCTTACAAATGCGGTGCTCAATCTAGTAAGTAAAGCTGCAGTTGAATACGTTTGTAATCATCTAGTATTACTACGCGTAAACCCACCATGATTTTCATGGTACCAACAAAGGGGTGCATTTTCTCTTACAGTTGCGGATGAGGCTCGAGGATTCGCGCCTTCTCAACGCTGGTGGTTGGTGTTGGTGAAGTTTGTCATCTGTAGCACAGCTGCTGACTGGTTATCAGTGAGAAGTAGTGCACACAACTAAAAACAGTTTTGCTGACTAAAGAGTCATCAAAAGTGTTGCAGGTGTTAAGGGAGAAAGAAGAAGCGAGAGGAGAGTAGAACTGATTACTTTGCGTTAATTAGAAGACCAATGGTAGTAGTAGTAGCTCCTCGTCTGTAAAAATAAGAGATAAGGAAGTGGGAGGGAAGAAGACACCTACAATGAGTGAGAAAATGTATTGAAATGGGAAAAGGAATGAATAAACAATGTGAAGGCGCAGCGAGGGAAGGAATGAGGTGTACTAGCCTCACACAGGTAGCGGAAATGTTGTTTTGTGTTTGCGCGCATGTATTACTGCATGTGTGTATGCATGGATGTATGAATGGGAAATGTGATGAAAGATGGGGAAGAATGTGAGAGATAGGGGGTTACACGATGGCACCGATTGAGAGACTGGACGCTTGAATGAGTGATTGTAAGGAGGAGGAAGGGAGGGATGAATGCAGAGGAAGTAAGGTGGAGGAAAGAGGGAAAGAGTGCAGTATCATGATTGACAGAGGTAGGCGGCAGAGAAGGGCATCTACTGGCAGCCTATTGAATAGATGGTGATAGCTGTGGTGCTAATGAAATGACGAGTAGGAAAGAAGGTTTACGTAGGTGGGTGTGGATGTGTGTAAATGGGTAAGGGAGTAGAGTGGGAGTTGAGGGGAAGGGAAAAAGGGGAAGGTGTTACGAAGAGTAGAAGTCGCGCTACTGAAGAGTTCGTTAAAAGTCATCCAGGCTGTCCAACCCGCAAGGTGGGAGAGCGGTTACGTGAAATTCGACACTTCATGAAGGCCTGGCAGCATAGACAATTAAATGTTTTAAATGAACTTTACGGTCGCTCAAAGATTAGAATCAGACATCTTGTAATGCACTACCATGAAATATTTTAGATAATGCCTTCCAGCATCCAGATCTCATCTGCAGAAGGCGCTCATCCGTGAATCAGAAAGTCCTTTTTCACAGCATTCAAACTTAGCATGCCACAGATAAATGGAAGGCAATACACAGCCAAATCGACTTGTGGTGACCACCTTTGAGTAACCGTAACACTTATTTTAATTCCAAATGAAAGGCAAATTATTTGACTGGAATTACTAATACTCTGCAAGACTAGGAATAGAATTAGCACAAGCAACATATTTACCCAGTTCATTTCCCACTTTCCTCATTTTCGACTATTGTGGCTGCCCCGAATGCAGGAGTGTTGGTACGGCACTTGTTGTATTGAATAACAAGCTTCTATTCGATGGGTGTTTTTCGGAGTATTTCAACAGAATTGTGAAGGCGCTTCAAATCTTACAGTGCCAATGCATTCTTTAAAAAACGTGTATGGTTGTTATGCCTGGGGTCATAAGCCGTCTAAGACAGATGCATAAAAGGGCAAGGGCAATGGTAGATTCATCACAGCATCGTTAAAATCAGGCCATCGACTCTGGTGCTACTCTCGCATGTGCCCGATTCGGGAAACTGTGCTTGGACTACTCTCACATCGAAGCATTGTGCATTTCCTTAGCCTCTGTATTGGAGCCTCTGGCGATGGATTTCCCATTGCCACCGAGTCAATGGCCAACGGTACTCTGTGAGAGTACCTCAAGACTGCGGAGGGATACCAACTCTACTTCATCAGACTCATCTGCATTATTGCTCATGTCGATGTCCACTATCGCCCTCGACCTTTCTCGCTTTCTCCTCCCCCTGCAAACAAGACCTTTCCTCTTGATGGGTTAGGTAGCAAGATACGCCATCGATCTGAATAATTAGACATCTGATTGCCTAGAGTTTTAATTCTAGCCTTACCTAGACTAATTTACCTCTTCTTACCCTGTTATTCATTTGATTCGGTAAATTAGCGCTTTCAGACTAAGCCACGAGAATACCATACACAATCAATTTTACTTAAAGTGACTCTCACTCATCAACACTTGCGATCACTCCCCAATTCTCCTAAGCACGTCCATGAATTTGGTAACGGGAGCTGCTTCACCGTCTCACCACCGGTATTATGACAAGCTGTGGCAACGGCTTAGGAGACAAAAGTTGATCGTAATCAGCAAAGTTGCTGATTAGTTGTCAATTTCTGTTTTAAAGAGAAAGTGTTGAGATATTTTTCTCAATTTCCCATTTTAATGCTGAGATACGTTTGGTAGCTCCAAAGTTGCAAGCACTTCTACTCGGGTAGGACATATTTGATGGAAAATGAAGGCACGAATGCATTCGCTTGGTGTTAAGTCAGTCAGTCAGTAGTAATCTACTCTGGCTTTTTGGTTTGGCAAGCGCGACAATTGACTTGAAGGATTCATTGAAGCTTGCTGACTGTAGATGGAACCAGTTCAACCACTTAAGAACTCACTGTGACTCCTTCTGCACACTGCCCTGCGTACAGCGATGGGCATCTGGTTAGGCAGACACGTGTCCAATTCTAAGCAGTCGGTGGTGCCGCAATCTACTCATGGACCATGTATACCTCGAACGATTGCGTGGACATTACCTACGACATTTGGGATGGCAGCCTGATGCAGGCAACAGTCGCTCTCACTCTAGCCTCACCAGCTGCAGACGGCAGTGCCAAGGGCATGGGGAAATAGCACTCAATACTCTTGCCTTCTCAGGCAACCCTTCTTTCCCTACTGCGCATTCAGCAGCACTCTACTTAACCAGCGTCTCATTTCCGACGCATTGAGGCTGGTCTACGAGGCGGGTCTTGGTCTGTGATTAGTGCATTTGCTACCCAGGCACTCTCGTCCACTTAGTGCATCGGTCTTGGCTATGCCATGGATATAGCAGCAAGCCAAGTGTCTTCACATTAAAATGACCCAAACGCATTTGCCATTGGATGTGGTGACTGCCAAAGCACGGACTCCACGTGTTCGACTTTATTCACCAAATCGACACGAAACTCGTCTGGTGCAAACTCCTACCCTTCATCCGCCCTTGGGTGGTGCCACCCGATTTTGAAGGACCTTTGAAGACGAAGTGTGGCAGTTGTAGTGTGAGAATGCATTCCACTACCACAAACCTCCAAATCACAGTTTCATTCACGTCTACACCTGCTTTACCATGACGGTTGTGAGTGAGCTATGAGCTACGCCAATCACACAATGCGTGCTCATTGGAAGGCTTTCATCCAATCAGGATTTGTCACACCTTAACGCTTCCTCTCATTCGCTGGCGACTGTTCACTCGAGAGAACTACGTAAGGCACAGACTCCAATGTGAACAGGTTTTGTGTGAGCAGTGGCGTGAGTTGGGTGACAGTTCCAAATTGACGTGTGGTGGTGCAAATGTAGCGCTGTAGAAGGGCCACTGTATCTGTGCCTGACTGACAATATTTTGGTGCCTGTAAGACCTGAGTAATGAGTTGGGGATGTTCAGCTTAGTAATCACCGTTTGCTCTTCATCCTACATTTCATCAGCTCCTAAATGGCTTCACTCGAGTCGGTTTTGACATAAATTTGCACAGTGAAATATGTCAACGTGGGCTGTCTTTAAGAAAGGTTGTTGGAAGATACCAAATGAAGCCCAAGAATAGAGAAGGGCTTAAAGATTTATTAATGATGGAAGGAGATTAGGCGAACCTCGTGGCACTTTCATTACTTCAATTTGCATTCTATTAGGAGCTTTAGGAATAAAGGCATGCAAAATGCTCTGTCCCATCAAAACTGGCAGCCAGGGCGGTGCTGTTTATGGCGTTACGATTTGTCAAGTGGATTGCTCAAGCCAAGTCGGATGCCATGATTGGACCATTGACGGATAGGGTGGATAGGGTTCCTCAATTTGAGGTGCTCAATTTTATTTTCTTTGCTTAGTAACCTCGATGGGGAGGCACTTTGCATGTGTGCATATCCATAGCAGAGGCAAGACCGATGTACGAAGCAAACGAGTCTGCTTGGGTAGCACATGCACCGATCACGGATCCAGATCTGCCCCATAGACAAGCTTTGGTGTGCTGGTTCAGAGATGTTGGCGAAGTAGTGTACGTATCAGTCAACATCGCTCAGAATAAATCAGACTATCAGGCTGGGTGAAGATGAAGATGGCAATGCCTTGATATCACTGTCGCAGTGGTGGATTATGAGCTCATTAGAAGGCATAATGCATATTTATCGCTTATTTGTGTCCGTTTGCCTCAAGCTCGTTCTTTTACTTTCATTAAAGCAGCAATCTTTCGCCAACACTGCGTGCGGCTAGAAGCGCCAGACCGGTGGTGAATGACGATGTGAGTACAGGTGTTGATGCGCGGCAGATGAGAGTCGATGGAAAGGGCCCTCCAACATTTCCGTCCCACATGGAGTAAAAGGCAATGTGAGAACCCTGCTGGTAAATAAGATTTGTTAAGTCGGAGGACACACAGCCACTTGGCATGACACAGTGGCATACAAGGTCTCCTTCAAGAGAGCACCTACTTCTACAAGCCTTTGGAGCGACAGCAAGTGCTTCAAGAATGGCATCGCTCAGCATGCCGTGGCAGAACCCTTCCCAGCCGGGAACAACTATTCACAATGAACAATCGGGCACCACTTTATTAAGACTCAGAATTTGGGGAACACAGCGCATTTGGGGTAAATAGGACTGTGCAAGCTTACAATGCTACCGAATCCCACACTCCACTTCACAGAGCCAGCCACATCATCTTCGTCCACTGCAGCATGCAACGTTATGCCACTAGGATGCGACGGCTCACTCTGTCAAAGTGCTGTCACATCATCCAAAGAGAGGGAAAACGGATGCCCTCGAAAAAGCAAAATTTTGTACTTGTTTCGTCTTGACATGTCCATCAGGGAAACAGTCTCTCTACCGACAATAAGTATTAACTGATGAATTGCATTCTTCCTGCCGTCTTTGACGCCTTTCAGCTCCTCCCTTTTCTGCTAGTCGGCACCGGAAGTATCGGTGGATGGCTACTAGCCGAATGTCAAATCCGATGTCCTGACATTCGTTGTCCATGTATCAAAGGTTCTAACGTACGTACGTATGCTGGATCTACGGTCTGCAGCTTTCGTTCGAATATGCCTCGTTGTCTACCCTTAGGTATCCTCTTGCAAAGCGGCAGCTCTACTCCCCACTCCGCTTCATTATGACGCCTTTCCAACACGCTTGCGCAATGGCAGCGTGCTCTACTTGAAGCCATGCTTCCAAGCAGCCTCTGAGGCTGCACCTTCAAGAAGACGATCAAGGCTTAAAGAGATCTACTACGGATTTTATGATGACTCAGCACTTCTTGCTCACTATTTCACCCAACGTACCTATTCATTGCAAATAAACATCCGGTAAAATGAATTGACTCGTCCACTTCTCTGCTATGCCTGCCTTGCAATGGAAGGCACCAGTTGACGACATTGTCACCACCATGGACCACCGGCACAGGGTTCTGACCATCCGCTGAAGCGGTTGCAGTGAGTCCACACCATCATAGCGCCTGTTTTCGTGTAAGCTGTGTAAAAAATTAGACTAGAAATCGCGTCTTTATCTCTACAGGTTGCAGCTGTCCTTCTACGACTGGCCATCAAGGCAAGTCTACAGCCATTTATACCAGATTGACTAAGTACTGGCTAATGTACTGTGAATTTGGAGGTTTAAGGTAAGGACTGGGTCATGCCATCTACCTAAATACCTCTCCAGTTAATTAACATGTGCCCTATTTCCCTGCAATACTTGGGCCCTCCTTCATGCAGTCACCAGCACATGTAGGCATCAGGCGACTGCCACAAACGATGCTTTCTTCCATACTCCCATCATGTCCTTCTTTCCCTCATAACCAATGAAATCTATCAAAATGAGAGAGGAGGAAAAAACTCCAGATTATGTTAAATTAAGTGTATTGTACAAGTGCATTTAAAACACGCGGGAATGCGTTGATGGTAGGCTGAAGAAGATGCAATATGCGGGCAGATGCGTTAAATGTCCGTCGGGTGATGTTTGAGGCAACTCCACACTTTGCCTCGCTCACGAACCGAGTTATTGCGATTTCTTCAAAAGGCTGTACACGCTGTCAAACTTTTTGCGCATTCGTTCGTAGTCCTCCTTTGTGGCCTGATTTTCGGTGTCCGTCCACTTTATTGTCCTCTCACATATCGCTAGCATTTCGTCATGATTCTGTTTCTTCCTTGCCTTCTCCAACTCCCTTTTTATGCTGCAGACGTAGTTCACTAACGCATTCTTTACTGCCATTCTACTCCTCTCCTTCTCATCCTCCTGCATGAGCTTCTCCGCATCCTTCATCATCTGCTCCATCTCCATCTCAGACAGACGACCCCTGTAGTTGGTAATCATGATGCAGTTCTGCTTTCCTGTCGATCTTTCCACCGCTGACACATGGAGAATGCCGTTTTCGTCTATTTCGAAGGTCAGGTCAAACTTAATCTCACCGCGCGCCCTTGGTGGGTAACCAGTCAAAGTGAACTCGCCCAACAAGTGGTTGTCACACGACCTCACACGCTCGCCCTCAAGCACACTGAATTTTTCTTCGGTTAGATAATCATCAGCATTTATAAAAACCTTGGTCTTCTTTGTTGGAATTGGCGTGTTACGCTTTATTACCGTTGACATAATGTCTCCCTACACATTAGTACCCAAAGAAAGTGGTGTCACATCCAGCAAGACCAAATCCTTTGTCATATTCGACACAACGCCGGTCAATTTGGCCGCCAGCACAGCTGCTCCGTTCGCTACTGCCTCGTCTGCGTTGATGGATTTCTTCACCTCTTTTCCCGTGAAGAAATCCTGCAACATCTCCGCCACCTTCGGAATACGCGTTGATCCACCCACCAGCAATATCTCGTCTACATCAACCTTTGTCATCTTCGCATCAGTCAACGCAGTCTTTACTGCATCCATCGTCCGACTGAATAGATTTGAGCACAACTCTTCAAATCGGGCCCGTGTGAGGCTAGCACTGAAATCGATGCCATCGAACAACGATATTATTTCAATGTCTGTGTTCTCAGCTGAGCTTAGCGCCCTCTTTGCCTCCTCACACTTCTCTCGCAAACGACTGATGGCTTTTCGGTTAATTGTCAGATCTTTTCCTTCGTGCTTCTCTTTGAAAATCTCCACAAAATGGTCTACTAGTCGAGAAGTGATGTCCTCTCCACCGAGGTGCGTGTCACCACCAACCGCCTTCGCCTCAAATTTTTCATTCTCAATCGACATGATAGACACGTCAAAGGTGCCGCCGCCCCAATCAAAGATGAGCACGTTGCGCTGTCTCTCGATCCTCCTGTCCACGCCATAGGCGATGGCAGCTGCAGTCGGCTCATTGATGAGGCGCAGCACGTTCAGGCCCGCCAGTCTGCCAGCATCAATCGTGGCTTGACGTTGGTTGACATTAAAGTAAGCTGGCACTGTAATGACAGCATTGGTCACCTTTTCGTTTAGGTATGCATCCGCCGTCACCTTCATCTTCGACAGCACCATGGCCGATATCTGCTCAGCAATGAAGTGCTCTGTCTTGCCACGATGCTGCACCTCGATCTTTGGTATTTCTTTAGCATTTATGACTTTGAAAGGCCAGCGCTTCATGTCACCCTGTACTTCTTCATCTTCGAATCGGCGTCCGATCAGACGCTTCACGTCGAACACCGTATTGGAAGGATTCCTGTCCGCCTGTTTCTTTGCAGCCTCGCCAATAAGGCGTTCTCTGTCAGTAAAGGCAACACAACTTGGGGTTGTGCGGTTGCCCATGTCATTAGCTATTATTTCAACCTTGTCGTTTCTGACAACACCAACGCATGAGAACGTCGTTCCCAGGTCGATGCCGATGGCTGTACCCGTTGACATGTTTTCATGGGACGCGCAAATGCTAAGACGTATAGTCTGATGACGGTGATCTCTACGATCACCTCAGTCCTTTATATTAGCTACAGGTGATGATGCTGGACCTATCCACGGTGCGCGCTAAGTACTCAGATGCCTTCCACCAACCAGCATCTTCCACAGCTGTAGAGCCTCTTCTCATTAGCCTACGACCGTGCAGTCGAAAGGCCTGACATACAGCGCAGGCTCACGTACGAACACGCATGTGCGAGAGCAGTGGTGACAGCTCCACGCCAACGTGTGGGTGGCACAAGTGCAGCGGTGAAGGAGCACCAATATATTGGCTCTTGACTGACGGCATGGTGATTCTGGCAAGACCTAGGCAATGATGAGATGCAGATCAACAAAAGACTTTTACTGTCACTGTAAAGTAGGTAATAGCAAGTGCAAAGGCGTTGCACCTGCAAGAAGAGCAAAGTTAGCTCAAAACGAGGCAATGCCTAAATAATATTTTTGGCAAAACCGCAGAAACGAAGGCACGTCTCACTCTCAGATAGAAAACAAAACCTTTTTTGGATTAACGACAGCAAGTAATCTCGTATTTTTGCTTGAAGTTACCACAAAAGGACATTTGTTGGCGAAGTCGGCACCCACTTCTATGCAGCTGAGCAGTCAAGGACTAAATCAAGTGCCACAATAACTGACTTACAGTTGGAAAACGGTGCAACATTGACGAACTGGGCTGACAAATGCAAAGCTCAGAGTATTTTTGAGGCGTGTGTTCAGCTTTTCACTCTCCTACCAATAAACCTATCAGGAAGGTGGAATTAATTCGACAGGCTGGAAAGATCTAAGGCAGTAAGCATACATTAGTCGCCTTAGGGGGGCCACTTCTACTGTGCTTGGAGGTTGAAGTGGATATGGCTGGCATCTGAAATGATAGGAGAGGTCACTGTTATGAGAAATGAGTCAGCATTCTTCCGTCATGGCGTGCAGATTTATGGAAAGCCCTGGGTCAGCAATACATTAGTACATTGCTTGATGCGACGAATGTGGATGGAAAATAAAGATAACAGCAAAATAATTGGGGCCGGAGTAAATTTTCACCCACAGTTGATCAAAATAACTGTCTAGACTTACAGAAATATGCGAGAAGGTATGTGTTTGATGTTCCAGAACGCATTTATGGAATACAAATGCAAAAGGAAGGGAAATCAAATGGAAGCAAAAGAGAGAATGGTTCGAAGCAATCAAGAAAGAAATTGTGGATGAAATGAGCTGCATCGTGGTGGCTATTCGCGTATGAATTAATTGAGGTCCTTGTTTACTTATCCACGATCCCGTCAACGCATTGGCTCATACCTGCACGTACAGCTTGGAACAACTTCATAAAGATTTTATAGAGCGCAGCAGTGCTTGCTTACTTTTAGTTCATTCCGACTAGGAATGACAGAGAGTTTTAGTAATGAGCCTGGATATAGGATTGGGGCAAGAGTCACTTCATTTTAAAAGACCTTCTCAGGACTTACAAGCTATTGTTCTTGAGCACCTGCTATATCAGGCGCAGGGGCTCAAGCTCCTGAATGCATGGGATCAGCAGTTCTCACTCTATGATCAAATGGCAGATGGGTCACTTCTTAAGGGTTGCCATTTGCTTTTTCGTCACCGATGAATCTGGAGATAGGCTGCAGGATAACCACAGCAGGTTCTGCCAAATAGAATGTCCGCAGGAAAGCAATCGGTCTTTCGCTAAGCCACCACACCCATCGATGATGGTAACTGTGCCATCCAACTTAGCTTGGATAACCTAGGTGACAAATCAGAGAGCTACACATCGCACCGCCTTAGTTGCCACTTTTAAAAGGGAAAAATCTTGCATGGCTCTTATCCATGAGCTCCTAACAGAACAGAAATTGGAGTAATGTGGGTGCTAAGAGGTATGAGTGGCCTCTGCATTGCTAAATATCCCGCATTCACAGCAGAGCTTCAATGCTGTCAATTTGCTCGCAGCAATTGATATCATCCAACTTGCCATCGTTCCAACTTCCCCACACCAACGTCTTCACATGGCATTTGTATGTCCATCCAATATTCGTGCCTGAGCCAACTCCACCAAGTGCATAAATTGAAACTCAATTAAAAATCCTCTTCCTTTTCATATAAGGTAGATTTGAAGGCGTTGCACTACAGACAAGTTCCTCTAAAAGCAGCTGAAGCATATTACTTGCGCCTGTTTCGCCATTGCTGATGGATACAGCAGCTTCATTTGAGGGCTGCATCAACAACAACAGCAGAATCCCTGGATTTATCACAACTGACTACTTGATCGTACCCTACCTGAGGGGAGATACATATTCGGATGTGAAGCTCTTATTCCTGATTTTCGTCAGTGGTTCAGAGAAAAACATGCAACGCATGCCTTCAAACAGTCCAAACTGACGCTATTTATTGCAAAGAATTATGCAAAAGGATTAGTGGTTCATTTAGGCAAGACTGAATAGGGAAGTGATGCTTCACGATCTGTCGATGCAATCGACGATGCCGTCGTTCCCTTTCAACCCACATGCCTTTTCTCTCTTGTCAAATTGTGCTCCCAACTACTCCATTCTAGCTGTCAGTAGTCTGTCTAGTAGGTGACAAATCCTTCAACTTTGAGGCACAGCCACCTATGTGTCCCTCTTGATTCTTCACTTCAACGCAGTGGCAGTTAAACGCGATGACTGCTGACACATGGACTCCTAATACCCCGCTCTGGTCAGTCAATCGACACGCGTCCCCTCTGGCACAATTCTCCGGCCCTTGAGTAACTCCACCCGAGTTGGGTGTGATGGAGACGCCTTTGATGTGGAAATGCACTCAATCACCCCAAGATGCCCATTCATGATTGCTTTGATGTCTTCGCCACTTCAAATACACTGTTCGTCATTGTGCTCTGAGCTGTGACAACCGCATGACGTTAAGTGGTTATGAGTCGAAGCAGACGAAAGGCTACGAGGCACGTCCAGAGGGAAAATCACAGCACTCTTTTGAAGCATGACTCCAAACAGACACCCAGTGCACCGAGCTTGCTTTGTGCCTTTGCCGGCTTTAGCCCCTACTCGACGAAACAGGATTTTTCTCCTCCTCCCCCCTGGCACAAACAAATGTGCCTTTCCTTTCTTTCCATATGGATTTATTACGAGTCTTGGATTTCTCATAGCGTGGTCACTTTACTCAGCCATTTGATTTGTAATCAGAGGATTTCTGGAAATGCGGCCCATTAAGGCCTCTTTTTCTATCCATTATCTCCATCTCAAATACCCTCTTCACAGTGCCAATCTTTCACTGATACTTTAATAATGAAAAACAAAAAAGAAAGGCTGCAGCTTAGCTACCATCTTATCTACCGTAGACTATGCCCTTGTGGTACTTCAGGTTATATGTGGTCCATAAGTAGAATTCGCCGTCACCGACTGCTTTGATTTGGGCATGAGTTTGCGTGGTCGCCAGATGCTCCTTCCACAGCACGAAGGAGTGTTTCACAGGCGTTTCAGTGAGTCCATAAGTAGTTGACAGTTGGCTAAAAAGGGCAGTCAAATTGTATGCGTGAGTGTCCGGTCAAATTTAGCAGTGCTGAACTGCAGCAATTGATTGCCTTTTCCCTCCTAGCAGTAAGTGATCATGCGAACCATTCAGAAAGAGATGCACAAAGGCAGCGCTACCCGCTTCGCTCGCCACTGTTGACAGCTGGGGTGGGTTGCAGAAGTAGAAGCTCACACCAAACTGACTGACAAGGTTGATGTCAGCGTCAGCTCCCAATGCCCACACGAAAGCACTTGGTCTTGCTTTCATCCCACCTGCCCTACCAGTGATTGTGAGTAAGCCATCCATCTTGGTGGAACTAAGGGAAATGAAGACTTGTCATGTCAGCGTTACAACTTTAACTGACAGTAGCGCATTAGTTTATTTGTCACGTGTGCTTGAAATAGCTACCAGACACTCGTGAGGGGATCTTGTCTAGAGCAGTGCAAAAGGCAGTGTACATGCACAAGTGAAACAAGGAGAAAGGCTGTGTCTGGATGGAGCACAATTGTGGACAGCCGTAAAGCCACGTCGATGTTGAGGCACCGCCTTTGCCTGGGTCGATGTGTGTGCCTATTTACTTATACTGCACCCTGTGGGTTTGGCAATCCATCTGCTTCACTCTAACCGAACCCTAAACACACAACTTTCCTGCTTGTAGAAATAAGATTGTTCACAAACGCAAGTGTGTACGCCTTCCCGTTCAACTGGTGCAAGAGAAGGCGAATGTTGGAGCAAACTTACCGCCGCATCAGTGGCCATGCCACCTAGGGACCGCAATCAGATTTCCCTGCTAAAAGGCACAAAGGCACCTATGCGCCTAACCTCTTTGCCGATTCCATGGTTGTATTGCAGAAGTTGCATTCAGTTTAGCAAATTTCTCCTGTTTCATTCGTTTTTATTGCTCGGAATATTTCGACCAAATAGACTTGGCTGTGATTTAAAAGGGGAAACAGAGATTCGAGGAAAAATTGGCAAAAGATTGCTGAGAGTGTACTGTCTTAGGATCACGCAAGACTCAACATTTGTTCGCCATCGAGTTTACAGCCTCATCGAGCAAAACATGATGTCATGTAGAACCAAGTGCTAGCATTACCAGAAAAAAACATTTCGCAGTGAATATTAACTCTGTGGCACCACGAGTTATGTGATTGGCACTGCTCATTACACAATGACTAGGGTCATACGCCAACGGGTGAAGACCTTGAAGTAAATGTGATTAGGAGGCGTCCCTAATTCAAAGACGCCTCTGTCGAAACCGACTCGGGTGGAGCCACTTAAGAGCTGATGAAGGGTAGGAGTGGGTACCACACGAGGAGCGTGTTAATTGGCGAAGCGGAGCCACCCATTTGGAGGACCTGCGTCAGCAGTCACCACATTCAACTGCTAATGCGTTTTGTTAAAGCATGCGAAATTTTCCGACCTAATTGCATTCTTGCGAAAAACCAGAGAAGTAGAAGCATATGGAAGGAGAGCAGTGACAAAACTGACAATGACAATGCTTAAAGTATTTATTCTCAACATCCGCTGAGGTGCTGGTGCATGCCACCCTCAACAAGTGCTCTGTGTTGCTGCTATTTGTTCCGGCAGACTGTCCTTAACGAACCGCACGACCGGGCACTAGCGCTTTGTACCTGTTGTCCTAATCTACCTCAGCGACGATGGAAGGCACTGTTTGACACACACCGTAGAGCCTGATAATACTAATATGGCCCAGAAGACAGCTAATATGACAAGAGCTCAAGGTTGTCCCCACAACCAAGGCTGCGAGTTAATCAATGCGCTGCAGTACAGGGAATCTAATAGAAGTGAAGAACTTAGTTATGCTGCGACAGTTCACTGACTCCTATCCCATCTATTCCATTGCCATTAGCTAGAATGGTGCATCCCGAATTAATTGTGTAGATGAAATTGCCTACATCATGCTCATTGCTGATGCGTAGCACTCGCACTCATTCAGGTGCACCCAACTGAACTCTCTCGTCCTCACACAACACTCGCAAGGCGTTCATTCCACTGCCATCTCATCTATGGAAGAGTTATGACGTCGACTTTTTAAAGGTGAGTAGCAAAATTTACCACGCCCTTGAATTAAGAAAAGGCACTAAAACCACTCCATGAGGGTCGAGGCAGAGCTTCCAGTTTTCACTTCATGAGAACAGGCAACCACCAGTGAATCTTCAACAATGCAGGTCTGTTCAAATAATTGGTGCTCGGAAGGTTCTCGCAACCCGGGATTCGACTCTCTAAGCCTTCTTTCACTCTGATCAATTCCATTTTCGGCAACTAAGTTGGAAGTGAATGTTCAGCTTTGCAGAGGTATAATTTGCATTGTTTGGATTGTTAGGAGGGTTCCACTGATGCCATAAATCAAGAGTTCTACGGCTGCGAGACCTTTTAGTTAGGTAGGACAAAAGGATGCACATAAGATAGGGGCTTAAAAGTAAAAGCGAATGCATTGTACAATTCTCTATTCACTGGTCACCACTTTGCCAATAGACTTATGCACCCACGTCACACCTATGCGTTGACTCACTTACATTCTAGTAACAAAGACGTCCCCTTCCACATCTTCCGCCATGAATTTGGGCTATTTGCAATCAGGGCTATGACATTCAGATGAGTTGACACTTCTGTGAAAGCAATCCTGTCCACTGAACGTCGTCGATTAGACAATCGACATGGCCAAATATCCAACGACCACAAGACTACGGATGGCACATTTAGGCACGAAACCCTATTTCTACTAGGCCTTCCCCACCCACATGAGAACCGGCAATCCGTGTCAAAGAGGAACACTTGTAGAGGCTTGTGCAATTTTACAAATTGAATTTCTTGACAGCCAAAGTGATGAAGAGGCAATAAATACTGGACACAACATTCCCAACACAGTACTTAGGTCAAACAGGCACCAGAGCATTGTCAGTCAGAGGGCACAACACTGACGATTCTACAGCGCGTGGTTTGTGTCACCCTCCCATCACTATGGAGCTGTCACCTCTGCTCACGCCAGGGCTCATCTACAAGCCTGTTCACACCAGAGCCGGTGGTGTGCTTCACTCCCTCGAGTGTGCAGTTGCCAACGAATGAGAAGAGGCACGTAGCTGTGGCAAATCCCGGTTGGATGAGAACCATCAAACAGGTACGCGTTGTGTAATTGGCGCAGCTCAGAGCTCAGTCACAGTCGTCAAGGCAAAGCAGGTGTACCCAAAGACGCCTTCGTCACACCTGAGTCGGATGGCACCACCGAAGGGTCGATGAAAGGTAGGAGGACGCACCAGACGAGTTGTGTGTCGATTGGCCAAACAGTGCCAACTAAGTGGAGTCCATGCGTTAGCAAATGCGTTTGGGTGGAGCCCCTGAAATAAAATCACACAGCATTTTTACAACAGTATGCCATGTTCTAGCGGAATTGTACTGTTACTCAATGTCTTGTTAGTAGCACCATTCCTTCTGCCTAACTAGGTAAGAATTGGATGGTTTGGTGATGGCAACTGAGGCGAGCGATAGATTTCCTATCACTGGCAGCAGCAATCGCCTTACTACTGCCTCATAGCGCATGGTTATAGCCATCTTTCTACTGTCAAAGCGCTTGTGGATGCAGTTATCTCACTGCTGATTTTGAATTGCTTTCGCATCCCTTACTTTTCCCTCCACAACCTCACACACTTATTCGCCAACTCACACCCCTATCCATCGTGATTTTGATTTCCTCTATTCCACTTTAAGTTAATGCATTGCTGTCTATCGCATCGTTCTCCGACTCATTACGTATTCACGGCCGTTTTTGCAGTAAGGATCCAGTCATTCACTCTACCATCCAGCTCACTTAGGCAATTTTGTGGGCCTTCAAAGAAAATTGCCTTGTAAGCACAACTATGCTAGTTTCGAAATTTTAATCCAACTTGGTGTCATTTACCCTTCAATGGGTCCAAGACATCTGCCAACATTCATCACCCACTATATTTCCATAAGGGCATTTTAAGTAGCCACAGAAACTTTGTGCGCATAGTGGTATAGCTAATATCTTTACTTATTTGTGCTTCTTCCCGCGGTTAATGCAGCCCAACACTAGCTTCCAAGCAGCTAATTAAAATAATAGACTAAGACAATGTTACATTTTGTGTAATAATATTAAATTATTTTAGAAATTAAGGGTTACTGTCACTTGAAATAGGCAACTACTCCACTGCGTCACACATGTGTGACACTAAACCTTTATTAGCCGAGGACGATTGATCGTTGTGGCTCGTGATGCAGATGTAGTTGTTTAAACCTATAGAAGCAAACAAAGACGTGGTCATTTTATTGGACTGATAGCAGTAACCTGAACAGATCTTGCGGTTTGTGGGGTGTGGAGTGGTCAGTAGGAATCGAAACTTCGTATTCGAGTGCGAGATCACCTAACTTGCTGCTGATTGTGCATTAGTTCCTGAAGGTACAACTAGAAGACAAGGCCAATACTATCCACCCTCCCTTTGTCTCAAAAGAATCGATTGTAAACTTTGCAGCGGCTCAGCGGAGAGAGTGGGTGCAAGGAACGGTGGTGGGTGCGAGGTCGCACTGCCATCTCCTTTTCCCATCAGCACACCCGTGATTAAATAAAATAAATTTGAGGCCAAACATGTGGCAAGAAGCTTTTAAACACTCCTCTTGCGTCTCTGTGGGTTCACAATTGGAAGAAATAGTGAGCAAACAGACGCGTGAGTGTGACGGCGTGCGAAAAAGATGCTGTAATCAGGACAGACTGATGAAATTCTAGCTTTAAAGGTAAAGGACTTAAAATGTGCTGCTAAAATCTTCTAAAAAGATAAACCTATACTATTTAAAGGTAACAAAAGGGCAAGACGTCCTAGGTATGTTGTCCAAATGTGCCTATCGTAGACGACCTACCAAGCGTCCATCAATCTGCCGTTTTGACGATCCTTGCCAGCCTCTTAATCTCCCGATAAAGTCAGTTAGAATGAGGTGCAAAGCCAATGAAGAAATGGTAGATGGAGGTAGCCGACCACTCCGTTGGTATATGAAAGGCATCTAGTGGGCCAGCAACACTCCATTGATTTTTGCTGTTTTAGCAAAGAAGACCTACATTCTTGCAATTTATGTCAAATTTATATGAACACGCCCTAAACATTGTCTACGATTGGAGTCAACCTTACCAGCATCACATGCAATGCCTTTACTATCCGCTCGATTTTACGCGTCATACATGCGTGACATGCGGCACTTATCAGATTCTGATGGCTGGCAATGATGCTGCTATACTCATGAGTATTACATAAGGCTGTGATCTTTTTGACTTTATAATAATGCGCGGTGGAAAGGCTCATGGCAATGGTCATGACCTTAGAATTATGAGTGGCTCGACTCGCTGCGATCATCCTATTTAGTCAGAGCTCTCATAGCAACTGCTTTTTCTTGGGTTAGCGCTTTGGATCCACCTACACTTGAATCTATACCCCTGTGCATGTTAACTCATATCAAATAGCAATGGCAGTGGATGCAGTGCTCCAATATTAGCTTATCTTGAGGAACCCACAGACAATAGGCGGTTAGTTTCCGACATGAACTCACATGCATTTGCAAGCCTATTTGCTTAACCGAGGAAGACGACAGGCAGGAGGCATAGTAGCAGTGATGCGGTAGAAGACACGTCTATTTCACACAGAAATTGTACTGGTGACATAGAGAAGAAGAGCAGCTGGGGAGGGAAGCCACTGTCACAGTCAGGAGGTCGCGTCGTCCAGCCCAAGTACAGTGGCGCAGCTCCCAGTCTTTTCGTACCCACAACAATAACAACAACAAGGGGTAAAAAAAACGGGCTCAAGAGTACGCCTCGGCGATCCCCATGGTTGTCAACCTCCAGCGTCGATCACCACAATGCTGCAGTCGGTGCTGTAGGAGAATCCCTCAGGCATGCAAGTAGGAAGGAAGGGACAACCAACTACTCAGCTACGTCAAAGGCGGTTCTCCTCCTCCACCTCATAATACATTAGACCTAAATGAAAATGCATCGTTTAAGAAATGAGAAAAACAAGGAAAACAGGAAGGAGCAAGCATCTGCTAACTCGCACAACAAAGTCTTCTCAATCAATCTCTACAGGTATATATAGTGCAGTGAAAGAGCGAACATGACTAGGCATCGCAGGCGGAGGAGGAGAGCGCGTCCTCCTCCCCTACTCCTCCTCACAACAATCGTCACTCCATTCAGCCCTCACGCCCACCTCGGCCCCAAATGGAAGCAAAGCAATGACGACACCCCAGTAAGAAGGGCCGTCGAATTACAAGTCTTCTCAATGGAAAGGAGACTTCGCTACTCCCCACCCATCGGCCATCGGCGTCAATAGTCAGTGCGAACGCACAACACAAAGACTCAGCGGCAACCGCGGTCGTCTACTTAACGTTTACTGCAACTACTATTATATCCATATATGGGGAGGTAAAGAGGGGAGCAGACAAATGCATGCACACACATATACGTCACATAAATGCCAAGCACATGGTAGGGCTGGAAGTCTTCTCGACGACAACACGTCCCAATACTAACTAAATATTGGCAAGAAAATAGCGAATGGACACCAAACATTCGGTAAAGTGAAAACATTTCTCGGCAAAATTCAGTCTTACTATTCGAAATGCACCGTCAAAAGGGCAAGCAAACCATCTGACGAATTGTCAAAACAGTCGCCATTTCTCGCCTCAAGCATTATGCAGTGGGAAGTGAATGCGAGTAGGGGCCTCGCGGTCGGAAAACAAAACCTCCTCCTCACCTCCTCCATTGGCAGTCGTAATCCGTAGAAGTCTACCACTACCACTACAGCCTTCCCGCAAAACACTTCCGAGTCTCTCCAGTAGCCACTCCTTTGCCTCTGCGTTGAGCAAACTAACAAACACCAACACACGCCGAAACTGCGCGCACGCTCCTGCGGTCACTGCTGCACTGGGAGGAAGGCCAACACACCATCGAGAATTGCGCTTCCAACCGCCACAGCAATCCCAACTAACCGACCCAAGTTTTTCACACCACCGGCGTGAAAGTTCATAGCAGGGAAACGGACAAAAAAGCATCCACAAATAGAATAGGCACTTAGTAGTGAGGAGGTAATGAATGAATGAATGAATGAATGAGCAGGGAGTACTTGGCGTGGGTGTAAATTTCCACGCTAAAAGTTAGGCGGCCTCATCGGTCAAAGCTCATCCCCATTGAAATAGTAAACCATTTAGCAAGAGCCAAAACAATTTCCATTGCTCGCTACGACTGCTGTGCGGTGGAAACGTCAACGCGATTAGGCAGCGCACCCGGAAGACGACAGCAAGCCTTCACAGTAAATGCAGCAACTTTTTCCACATTTACTTCAGCAGGAAAACAGACAGGCGCACACATAGTTGCATACATGTATGCATGTATATAAGAGGGGGTTTTCCGTGAGAAAACATCAAACAAATAAATAAATACTCACCACGTAGAAAGGTTAGAAATCTTCGTAACCAAATCACGTCCCACTAGTCAAAGTCCATCGTCGTTTGTTAAAAGAATGAATCACATCTACAACTACCAAGGCAATCGCAATTCATAGCCTCAAGTGGTGTGGCTATAGAAGAGTGGACGTGAGTAGACAGCATAGCTGCAAACCAAAACGTACAGACCGCCACCACACTAGAAGTCCTTGGCCCACTCCACAAGGTAAGCATTTGAACATCAAGTACACGCTGTACACCACCCACCGCCAGTGGTACCAGCGGCACGGTAAGTCCGCAGAGTCCGAAAAGACGAAAAATAATAAAATAACAGTGGACAGGACGATGCGTAAATGTCCAACGCGCCACGAGACTAACGCCCGCAGACACAACCACTGAGAGAAGACAAAAACGCCTCAACAAGCCAGCACTCAGGTCAGCTACAGGGCACAGTGCACCCAGAGGCCGACGCCAAAACCTCCCCGCCCCGATTCCGCGTTCACCTCACTCACACACCGACCGACACCGTCGAAGCTGAGGCCCTACACAACACCTGGCGCAATGAACACACCACTACAAATAATAATAATAATAACCGTCCCCCGAGCCCATGAGCACAGCAATGACTAAGTTTCCCACGCCTCGTCCACTCCCTCCACGGCTATCATAGCAAGGAAACTGACACACCTTCCACACACACACACACACGCCAAGTGCGAAAAGACCTCCTCTCCCCCACGGATAAGTGCCAAACACATGCCCCACCTAAAATCACATTACACATCGGATGCACTGTTACGCAGGAAAGACAACAACAGCAACAACAACTTATTTACAGCGAGCCAATCTTAACCGAGGAACGCACGAAGGGAGAGCGAGGCCAGACAATGTCGCCCTTCTAGGCAAAAGAGGGAGACGAAGACGAGGACGAAGACTAAGGCGAAGGCGAAGAAGGCGGAGAAGAAGAAGTCCCACAAGAACCGCACCTACCTCATCAGCCCCTATTCTAGCATCTAAACATGGAAAGAAAATGAAATAAATAAAAATGATAACGATAATGAGACATGAAAATGTGAGGTATAATTATAAGCATAAAAATAGCGATTAGGCACCAAGCGCTCAATACAGCTAAAACACGTCCTAACGAAGTTAAATCCTACTAAATCAAATGCACCGCCCAAAGGGTAAACAAACCAATTGCCGAATCGCCAAAACAATCGCCATTTCTCGCCCCAACCATTATACAGTGGAAAATGTACGCGAGTAGGCCTCGCAGTGGGAAAACAAAACCTCCCAACGGTCACATAGTGTAGGTGGCCTTCTCCCCTACACCAGCATGTGAGCGTAGAAAAGTAGCCAGTCGACATTTAGGGGACCTAACGACAACAACAGTAGCTATAAACCGCAACTGGCGCACCTTACACCGCGAAAAAATGCGCAAAGACCTGCGCACCATTGCTGAAAACATGTTTCCACCCACAAAGAAACCCAAATCGAATCTATCTATCGCTGCACAGAGAACACACCAACAACTCACTAATTGCGATCCAATCTTACCTGGCAAATACGCCAAGCCATAGCGAAGACGAGATTCGCACCCAGCACCGCCTCCTCACAATGCCTCCATTCTCGCCCACAAAACACAAACATTCAGCAGGAGCTGAAGCTCTTCCTCCTCCACCTCCTCGAATGTCTTATCTAGCGATTATGTAGACAAAGAAAACACATAATAAGACATGCAATGAATGCCTATTAGCGAAAATAATACGCAGGCGCTGAGCACCTGGTACAGTTAAAACCCTCCTCCACTAAATAAACACTCATTAATCAAAATCCGCCGTCAAAAAAAGGCTAAATAATTAATAAATTGTCAGAATAACCATACCTCATCGCCCAAAGTATCATACACCAACAACTGAACGCGATTAGACCCAAACGTCTGCAAAACAAAACGTCTCAACGGTCACATTCTGAGGCATTTGCCTCTACCGTAGCGATTAGGCTATAAAGGGAGCCCACCGACACCTAAAAGATTTAGTAGCAACCACTTAACTAATACCGATAAGAAAGCACCAAATAATTACGTGGATAGGCAGTATATTGGGAGAGCGAGCGCCTCAAGCCGCATTATGAAGCCTCTGCGTCTAATCGAGAATGTGAGCGTATAAAGAGAAATTATCCACTCCTAAATGACCTAACAGCAGCTAAGAAGCCAAAACTAACAAATGAATGCCCAATACTTGCCGGTTCTCCGAGTTGTTACAGCAAATAATGCACCAGCAGTCGATATCAGCAGTCACACATGCACACCGATTACCAGTCCGCCGACCAGCGTTGCGCGACAAAACAAACGAACTTTTGATTTTTGCTTATTTTTGACACATTCAAAATTGCTGCAAACGCTACACTTTTTGTATTTGGCGTCAAATTTAGGAGGTAAATTTGCAAATGAAATAAATTACTTAGCGGGCATAAGAAAGGAAATTAGCAATAAATAACACAGCAATAAAAATGCCTGAAACTAATATTTTGCGAATTGATAACAAAAATTATGTGCAATTAAAATAATTTTACAAAGGCTTAGTGCACAGTTTAGTAGTGTATATCGCTTATTTTCCAACCTGGTGGTTGTGGCAAAGTTGATTTATTGGGACTGTTGGAAGGTACTTTGGCCCACGTTTTAGTGTAGCCTTGGGGTTTTCCATGATAATCCTTTATTGCCCTCCCGTTCCAACTAACCGTGTCAATAATGACCCTAAGATCGTGTGAGAATTTGTGTTTAATTTGTCCTACTGCGCAAGTGGCTTTTTCTATTCTGCTAATTAACTTGGCCAGTTCTACTGGTGGTTAGGGGCCAACAATCATCAAGATAGCGATGAAGGTGGGTGAGTTCGGCGCCTACGGACGTTCGTAGTCTAGTGGGTGGATGGGTGGGTGGATGAATGTGTAAGAAAACTGTCGACTGGATGCCACCGCAGTAGAAGGCGAAAATCACGTCTACTGAGAGGTAAGTTGGCATTGTATGCATATAGTTGTAATTTCGTGCATCCATTTTTTGATAGTTTTATTGTACTTTCCCGCACTGAAGGCATAGACTCATTCCTTCTCTTTCAGGAGTAGGTGCTTTTCGATGCGTTTCTTCTCATTCAAATGGAGGGCCAATGATTGTGAAGAGTGAGTGTCTTCTCACTTCGGTGCGTGGGACGGTGAGGAAAATGAATAGTTACAGTGTCGGTGGAAGTTAATACGAGTTGAGTTGCAGCCGCTAAAAGGGTGTATGCGTGAATGCGTGGAAAGGGCAGCCGATTTGGGGCTACTGCAGTGGAAGTTGAAGACTCAAATTATAAGGCAAGTTGGGGAGTGTATATGTTCTTGGTATTTTATGCACCTATGTTCGATATAGATATAGGCGTGGTGCTTTCATGTGCTGGAAGAATGAATTGATGCGTTCTCCTTTAGGTGGTGTGTGGTGTTGGTGGATGCGTTGGCATATGTGGAAATTGGTTGAGCCCGCTGAAGATACACCTTCCACGCGTTAGCGGGACTTCTTCCTTCTCTCCTCGTCACATGGCGGCACGTATATGCGCAACGTGTGTTCCAAATGACCATATCGTTGTTGACAGGTCTGTTGTTTGTATTCAAGGTTTATGAAACTGTATGGAATCAATAGCATTCCATTTTTGATCCTGTCCGCTTATTATCCATAAAATATTTGCGATTCCTGCATTCGTAATCATAATTGTTAAATGGATAAGGAAATGCAACCGGACATGCCCTTTTCTTGCCAGCATGCACTGCCTTAAAATGCGCCATCTAACACATATTTGCCATTGCCAACTAATTTGGCCTCAAATATACTAGTAAAGCAAGTGAAAGTAATTTGTATAATCCTTTAAAAATTTGCGAAATATACTTGATAGCGAGGGAAAACGCTAACAAATGAATTTTGCATGGTTTTACATGTCACTTCTCATGTACCCATTCTAGAAACCTTACTCGAACTTCAACGCACTTGCATGCTGCTTGCCGAGCCGAGAAGTCAATACGTTTGATGGTTCCAACGCTTTTTCAGGAGCGTTTGTCCTGTTTATCTTTGAACAAATGTGCATCTTGCTATCAATGCCTTATTCGTAATTTTTTGCTAAAAATAAATCCACTTGGAACAAAAGGATGAGGGCAACAAATAATGGAGAAACGCAAGTGATGAAATAAATTTACCTTGTGCAGTGGAACCGAAGTAATCTTCAACAATGGTCTATGTTCGTAAATAATCTAGAAACACCTGTTTTTCATTTTGCGATGCTTAAATTCCTTCTCATTCTTCATTTACCAAAAAATTTGGCATAGGCTTCTTTCAAACCGTGGTCGGGATTACAAATCGTGTAGTCGCTCCCAAAACCTCTGTGTGCCTCATCATGCTAAAGGTGGACTCCAAAATGCTTAGAGACATCCATGAAGCACATAATTGTGTCATTAATGATTGAAGTGAATCCGTAGTATTGGTCGCTTCTTTATGCCATTCGGTATTTACATAATGAGCAATTTAATTTAAATTTAATTTTATTCTAATTTGATCAACCGTTTTGCGAATGAGCGAGGTGAGATTTGCATGAATTGCACTTGGGATATGTTCACTATAACGTCGACAATTTAACTTAAGTATTTAGGTGGAGATGACAGTGGCATTAATTTCTGAGTAAAAATTATGGAGTCGGCAGAGAACCATGTTGTGGCACTCACCCTAAGGTAGCAAGACTGATTTAATTAAAGTTCAACATCAATGTGGTACGCACTTTGTTGAAATGCACTTGTGCGGAGGAAAGAATCTACCAAACACAAACTTGGGGACAGGAGCTTCATCAGCCCCCATCGTGCTAGGCAGGACTTCAGAATCCACATGCCAAGACCTATATTTACCCTAATCAGCATGGCCTAAAAACGTGGCGCCACCAAATCATTCTGTTCCTTTATAAGGCATGGGTTTCAAGGTACAGGAGCAAACGTGAAAATTGCTACACCGGTGGCAGCCACTGCTAGTCTCTCCTCCAATACCAACTATATGAACTCTAACGTGCGTCTCAAACTACCCACTGTATCTTTAAATATGCTGCCAGGGAATCCTCCAGCTCCTGCAACAGATGTCAAAGCATAATCGCGGGTATCGAATCAGTGCAGCGTTGCACACCTTATTCCCACTCCTTGGCAGGGACTAGATCTATGGCCACTAGAAATTTAATGTAAATGATTATGGGTACGCCAGGGATCTCCCATTTCCGGCTGATTGAATTCAATTCGGACACATATTTCGGCCATTTATTTTGTTCGATAAGCTCTTCCATCTAAAGAACAAATCACCCAGTCACCTGTTTAGTTCGCAAAAATGCCGTGCTAGGTGTTGCTTATGATCCTGCAATGCAACACTCCAACTCCCCGACCAGGCCCTGCTTCTGCGTGTTATGCCTCAAAACCACTTGACGTCACCTTGCTCGGATCTGGGCTGATTTAAATCTACTCAGATCCATATTCTCCAATCCTACGCAGGCCTTGAAATAGGCTGGGGATTAGGATTTATGCCAAACTAAAAGCTGAGGCTGCAAATCCAATATAGAGGACAATAAGAAGGCGTGTTAAGTGTTCATTCAAGAAACGAGCATGGTAAAGTGTTTTAAAAACCAAAGAGAATGCTTTATTCTGCTAAAATTTTAGCACTACTGCATTGCGAATTGAGTGCCCTAGATGCATGAGGAAGAAAAGGAACACGCCTCTGCTTGCGCAGGTACCGATTTACACAGAAATGGGACAGCAAATTTAAGTACAAGGCAAGCTGTTAGCCATTTTAATGGCTAGATATCCCATACGCCAACTAATAGCGAGAGGATCCACATTGAAAAGAGAGCACAGTAGGGTCTAATAAGTGTCAAGTTCTTATGATGTAATTACCAGTAGTGAAGCTTGGTGCTGGTTTGAGGTGGGATATGAACCAAAATCAACTCTGCCGACCACAATTTAAATAATGCTGCTTCGCGCTACGAATCTGCCTTGTATTGCCCTGCCCTTAGCGTTGATAAGGTGAGCATGCTATACCCATCCACCTTCCTACTACCTGAACCGATCCCAAATGGATGTGGCTGGGCGGCGCTTAAGATTAGAATAGTCTGCTAAAAAGACAGGAAACGTTGTTGTAATGAACTCACTCGAGCCACTATCTTTTTATGCTATTTTTTATTTGCTTCTTCCATCCCTCCTTTATTCATATGCGTCACCGTAGGGTCCCAACAAATGGAAGCTTTTCCAAAGGGTCGTATTGGGGTAAACGTGTGCCCACATCAAATGCGTCAGTTTTATGCTTGGTCCCAATTATGAACATGCAACTTATTTCGTACATTTACGCTGGCAGCAGTTTCTTTGGCAGAGATTTATTTCATAACTTAAATCCAAACGATTGGAATCAGGAATTGGCAGCCTAGAATGTCTTTTGTTCATTTTTTTAAAGTGCAGTATCTAAAGGATTTGTAACACCATGACGCTTTGATAGCAATCTGCATGAAATCTATACGTTCATTTCCTTTATGTAATTGAAGCAAATCGTGCTGTTTGAAGAAGAAGCGTTATATATCTGAGCATCAGTAAAGGCGTTTAAGAGAAGGTACGGATATTACAAAACATATAGATGTCTGTTCCAACTGCATTTTATTTACGGCAACCATTCAATACCTATAGTTCGTACTACACTTGGAGTGCACAATGCAAGCCTTGTTCATGTGCATGTTCGTGGAGGCATTTCGTAGGATGATGATGAGTTTTCTTCCCCACTCTCGCGTCCGCCTGATTAGCCGCTCATAGGCAGCAGTGGATGCTTCAGTGACGGCGTCAGGGACGATCCTAGCGCAACCTGCTCGGCAAAATATTGTGTTTTATCTCAGGGCCTCAAGACGTTGAAGTATGCTGGTGTGTTTTCTTGTTAAACATCATTGTCAATCGGGTAAAATTAAGTTTTAGGGTATTGTGCAAGCATTACTGCAAATTATGAACCCGCCTAGTATTGTGGAGAAGTGGTAAAACACACTGACGAAAATTAGTCCTTCATTATCATCCTCACCGCAGGCTATCGGAGCCCATCACAATCGCTTTTGTCTAATCAACTTATGGCTTAAGTCCTGTTTCCCTTTGAGGTGTGGTTGTGCTGTACACTCCCAAAATGGTAGGAGCCGGTCATTTATTTGACACCAGCCAAATGTCTATGGGTTGCGATTCACGATGTCATAATCATGTCTGCACGCAATCATCTACAGCATACATAAGCACACCTTTGCTGCACTTCTTTGTGCTTGTTCTTTTACTCTCTTGTTCGCAGCACAATTCACGAGACTGTAAAAGCAGATAAATAGCAATATGTACGTAAGAGTGAATTGAATTCATTTGAGCTCTGCAAACCTTGAGAATAGAGGCCTATGGCCATAAAATCTAACCTATTCGCGGAGGCGAATTTCGCCGTCTCAGAATGCGCCACCACAGCCACTAAAACCACCATTAGCTTCGCCATTACCGTAACCATATTAAGTGCCACTTACTAGGACAGCGTGAGAAACAACGCGAAACTAACTCCACCTTAGAACACCTTAGTGACAGTGCAACATTCTACCGCACAATTGCAAATACGCACTTGCTAATCTTGAGACTGAGTTGGGGATAGGAAGGAATTTAAATTGCCTAGCCCTGGCCACAACAAAAAACACTCTTAAAGTTGCCCCGAATTTGTCTTATAAGTGGATTAAATGATGGTAAAATAGCTGCCAAGCAATCTTCATGCACTAATTAGTGATAAACAATTGGAAATTTGTCGTGGATGTGCAGTGGCATAAAAGGCGTTCGCATTTCGATGCACAATAACAATGTGATGAAACTGTAACATCTTATAGTCAAGTTGGGTTTGAGCGTTGCATGCTGCCTCGTCCATTTCTTAATATGACTTGCGTATCATTTGGCATTCAGTTCCTAATCTTTTCATTTTGAATTATCAACAATTGCAAGCAGACTTTAGGGCAAGAAGTATACTCGCAGACCCTGTTTTGGGGCCGTCTCATAAATCTCAAGAATTGTTCCAAAGCAATCTCCAAAATAACACTTTAACCTTGAAGATAAGTTTGTGGTTTTCAGTTGGTATTGGCAATTGTTGGATAGCATCCATTTTATATGGTACTCGCATGGACACAAAGGATAAAAGAGTGAATGGTAAAGAATGTTGCCAAAGTCAGTGTGTTGGTTTCGTGCACTCCCATTTTTAACCTACCTTGAAACGCACTAGGTGTAATTTCAGCTATTTGCAAGTTTTGTACCTTCTTATTAATTGACAATGATGTAGTTAGAATGAAAATCGCATCACCCAATAGTTACCTAGGCCAAAGTTACCTTGACGATATCTAGTTGATGCTATTGAACCAACTTCACAAGCCTTGATTGGATTCGCTATGATGTGTCCGTTGCAGCAATGCTTTTGCGTTGTGATGTTCTTCATCTTAGAGGGATATCCACAATCCGTATAAATAACTTCATTAGTAGCCATTGCGGTTGCAATCTGACTAAACTTATCTGCATGTGGAGTTGATATGGGAAGCCGTGAAGCTCACTAGAGGGCGGTTTGGGAAGAAACACGCCAACAGCTTTGAAAATGCGGCTTTACTACTATTTTATGAGGGTTACCTTGCATGTAGTCTTAACAAGGTACTCGCTTATGGTGTGTTGCACTCATTGTTTGTCGCAAAAGAAAAGTGTGTGGATTGGAGCCTACACACTCTCACCTTGCCATTGCACCACGTGGTAGGATGTCTTGTACATTGAGTAGACAATCCGATAGTAAGTGATCAGTTTAATCGTTTATTGCGCTGGTTGTGTTCTACACAGCGTCCAGCGCTGAATTCTGGCCTCCTTTTACTGCACGAGATAAAATGCTGAATGGGATCATCTCATTTGCATTGTTTTGCCCTCAACACTTATTTTAGCTCATGTAAATAGGTCGAATTAAAATAGATCCGGCTGGTTTAAGCACCTGCATGCTGAGTCCTCAAAAGGCAAGGTGGCCAATCACCTTAAGTCTTACTCTAAAATCTACCACTCAAACAATGACCAGGTGTGTAAAGAAATGACTCGCCAGTCAATACTATTGACTACTGAAGTGCAAATTTATCAAAGAGGGTCTCATTCATAAGTGTGTTGCACAATAAATCGGTAATGCGTTTTATTGCTGGGGACGTGCAAAGCGGTTGATAGACATTTTTGGCCTCAAAGGAAGTGCAAAATGTCCTTCGAATATACCTAATTTATTTTTTGCTAAATAGCTCTCCGTAGTGCTTATCCCTTATTTAAAGCAGAGACTGAGGAAATCTGGGCATGTACAGGTGCCGATTCAACTAGCAGATTGTCTTGATTGGTAAAGTGGAATGATGGCTTCTGCACATGCTTGTCAAATAAAATCTCACACCTCAGCTTAATTCTATCACCATTGAGCATCTTCCCGCCTCTAATAGTCTTCCTTAGCTCGCAACAGAAATCTTCCAGCGACGTGATACACTAGTCTGGAATGGGATTTGTGAGGTCGCGTATGGACGAATGATAGGTTCATTACCATCTGATTATTCAAACCCGCAATCTCCAACGGACTTCCATTGATTCGTTTCACATCTATATTACAGCCATGCGGTCTGATACATGCAACAACAACAAATGCCAACACTGCCTCTCGTCCTTCGTCCTCTATGGACTAGAGTTATTATTAAACTGAAATGACGTGTCTCCTAAAATCTGGTATTGACCATACATGGCTGCCTCGGTTACTGCCTTCCATAAAATCAGATTAAAATAGCGTTATTTAAGCATTGCATTTCTGTTTATTTTGGCATTTCTATGCATGAATTTTTTTAATCGAACTGCGTTTAGTGCACTAGTTACTTAATTTTCAACCATTTAAACTGTCTGCCTTATAATCGAATGGTTTTAGCACTTCCACTTTGTGGTGCCATACGACTATATACGCACCTTAAAATATTCTTCAATTATAGGCCTTAACTTTGCTCACAGATAAGAAATGCCCCATCAGAAATAAGTCTCATACATTTAGCAATACCTCCAGCCCAATTTTTTGCTTAGGTAAGAAGTATTTAGTGGACACGAATTCCTTGATGAAAGGGATGTCGTCCGTTTCCGCGGGAGGAGTGCGATTCACATTTCCTTCTTTTAGACTTCGCCACTGGTGCTCAAAAGTACATTCTCTCCGATTGCAAGCACCTGTTAGGATGTTCAGCATCAATTTATTATCTAACTTGCAGTGTCCATTCTCAACTTGACTTCTGAGATGTTCCAGCTTCACCACACATTGTTATCGTGCAACAAAATGCAAACGTCGTTTGTGTCTCACATCCTCTTCATCTATCTCTGTCTCAAGGGACAAGTTAATTTGTATTTAATGTCAGCAGCCTGGTCATGTAAAGGGCAAGGTAGCGATTTATTTTCTACTGCTCCTTAGTGAGGCTGGTGATAATAAATGATGTCTAGGGCGCAGGCATTCTTTGTCAGTCTACCTGCGATATATAACTGAAGATATTTAAATTTGACTGAACCCAAATCGCCGTGTGATTCTTTTGTTGGTGGCAGAATCGCGAGACGTGTGTAAATTTCCAAATGATATCGTATGAGAAGAAGGAGGCGCAAATAAGGCAAGAGTCACTGGGAAGGGTTTAGTAGCAGAATGGAGGCAGAGTTAGGCAAAAAAGAAGCACAGAGGAAGTGGCGATGATGATGAGGCTAGTTTAAGCCTCACCTAAGTGGGCGATCGTGTAGATTAAAGGTGTCAATCTGCGCTTTGTCAACATGCCTGAGTAGGAGAGCATGAAAATGAGCATAAATGCAGGCAAAGGTGAGGGTGGTGGTTGCTTTCTAGTCTTACCTCATCTGCGGCCACATAGTCGGACTCAGCTGTGTGCGTTTTGAAACGAGCTGTGTAGTTCGCTACGCTGACTCATCTTCAGTCGCCTTTGACCTCAGGATTACATAACTTAGTAGTCGCTGCAGTCACGTTTGTTAAGCAACGTGATGCAGCAGCGCCCTTTTATCCCAAAGCACAGCTGTTCCAACAGGACTCAAACTCAACCTAACCATGTTGGTACCAGATGTTTATCACGGAACATCCTAATGGATCTCGAGCTAAAATCGCGCATCTGTGGGCATTCGGTGTCGAGGTTTTCAAGTTGTGACCATCATCTCTGGCCCCAAGGTTGGCCCATTGTAATCAATAGTATCATGTACGTGATATTTAATGGCAGGAATTTGAAAGCATCTACATCGATACAGGTCGTATCGCGTAGAGAAGGTGTGTGTTTAGTTAAATAGCCTGGTGCCTTTCAAAGCTGATTGCCGTGCTGATTTCCTGGTGAGGAAAGACACGACACGTTTTAGCCTAATCCAACTCTCACCAAATTTACGCAAACACTTGCAACAGAACTTTGGAGCAAGGGAGGCCATGGCACAGATGCAACTAACCCCATTTTGAGCGACTGGTTAGGATAATTGGATCAACTTGAAGACATGCCGTACTGATCCAGCTTTCGCTTCATCACGTTATGGGGCGTGCCTGCATGGGGAGCTGCATGCATAGACGCAGTCAGGATGAAATGATAATAAAGAGGTGTCTCCTTACAGCAGTTCATTCACCCTGCCCTTTCCAATAGAAAATAATGCAATGCTATGCAATGCTCCTTGCGTGTCCTTACCGATTCTCCACAAATGCATCCTAAGGAGCGTCACTAAGTAGTGCTGTCAGTCCACTCGAAATACTGACGCAGAAGTGCTTTGGAACAAGCAGTGAATCACTGTGGAATCAGAAAATGAGGATGTGAATGCCTTCCGACGCTTGTGCTCTGCACTTCCCTACAACATTGGTACAGACACCACTGAGTATGGACACGGCTTCAAGCCCTGTGCAGCACCTCATTTATCATCCCATTATTTTTTTTGTCCTCCTGAGCATCGCTACAATTGATCAGGAAAGGGACGTTGGACTGTTTGAATGATTGTGGGTTTTAAGACAGGCTGGAAATCCGTTGCACTTTACTTGGAGTACCTAAAGCAGCCTTTAAAACACCGCGGAGATCGAAACTACAAAGGCGGTAATTGAATGCACGAATAAAGTGTTAAAGGAAACAAGCATGGTGCGGGAGGCGAGAGGCACACTTGCTCTTTCACCGCCTTCTCCTTCGAACGTTAAACAAGCCCATTCCATCTGCAGTTTTGGTTTCTGTCTGCTTAGATGGAACGAGAGTTCTGTTTACTTTGTCAGTTCTGTTAAAATAGGACACTGTATAACACTGGACACCATTCTACAATGCGTTCATTGTTTAGACAGTGTGGCAAGGAGAGTGGGAATCTTCTGGGTTCCGTGACTGGAGGTAGCGCAACCAGAGCAAGTTGAGCTTCGCCAACTACCGGGACCGATGACAAGGTGTGACAGACTACTCTAAGTGCGTTCAACTGAGCTGACAATGGTCTCCTTTCCACAACTGATTTTCCGGGCACTACTTAGTTGCTTACAAATGGAGGTTTTGCAGACTACTAGGATGGAAGGCATGACAATGAAGCCAAACTGCAGAACTTGAGATACTCAGCATCAACCTCTCTACACTTTCCTTCCTCCAACTTCTAATAGGGCACGCAAATTCAACATTAGCGACATGCCTTCCAATTAACAACGAGAAATCGTCACCGTAAATGAGTTCACGCAATCCGAAGAGGCGGATTGCCATCGATGCTAGGAAAGGAACAACTTTAAACACTCTGGCTTCTCTGGAACGCGGCATTTGTTTTGATGAAGTGAATGACCAAAAGCTTCGCCCACATGTGGGTGAGCAGAGTTATTTCGTCTTAATCACGCATTTCTTCGCCTTCACAACTCGCCGATCACAGTCATCTTTTACGTTTCTGGTGAACAAGTCATGCACAAATTCGGATGAGCTTACTCGCAGGTGTTGACGATCCTAACACTCCGCCAATGCCGCTAACCATTGACGACACTGTGGTAACAAGGGGAGTAAGGTTGATAGCAATAAGACCACGCAATTACTTTACACTCGCCTTCCTTCATACCTAGTGCTGAATTGCGGCAACCTTAACTTACAATGCTTAAATGCGCCAAACCTAAATCCTAACTCACAAAATTCCTTCCAAGAAAACTAAAAGTCTGCAAGAGCACATCACATTTAATTGCCGAACGTCACTTTCTGGTACAGTTTCCACCACACATACTTCAGCTTCCACTCCACGACATCATCGCTTCAATCAAGTTCGTCTTACCCTTCACTCCGGTCCTTTCGCTCACTACTCTTTAGAGCCTTCTTTGCTCCCACTACTTCGCTTCTAAGCACAGAGATAATCAAGCCCTCACGGAACAGGTCCCTGGCCATCTGCATCTAAAGTTGAGGAAGATGAGCGCCACCATAATCAAACCGCTCACCTTATCATCTATGCTATCCCCAGGTAGGTCGCAGATCATTACATCATTGGGGTAAATAGCAATCAGCCACTCAACCATTGGAAGATGCTAAATGGAATAGAGTAGAAGTGACGCCTTAAATTTCATCTGCCTACATTTTGGGGAGCCTTATAATAAGTCGTCCTATTTTTAAGCCTTGGATCCGGAGAATTGCAGAGAGTGCACCAAAGACAAAAGGAATCACCATCGTGTCTGTCCATTAGGCTTAGTACAGAGCGACGAGTAAGGCGAATGCTTGTCGTGGGCTCCAACTCTCGCTCAAATTTGATATGGCCTTCTACATGCGGATTAAGCAGACGTTCAACCTGCGATTCTGAATAATCGTTTGTATCACCCAAAATTGGTCCGAACAAAGCGGCGTGTCCCGTTTTTTCACCTAAAAGGTAGTAGCAACCACGTAAACCGACCGATACACGCACTGGTTCATCCCAATTCTCGTTCCCTCCACCCAAACTCCTATCCTCTCAACTTACTTCCCACTCATTTCTCCAAGCTCTAGAGCAATCTGAAGTACGTTTAAATGACTCCCACTTCACTTCGAGTTACCAAGTTTAATAATAGGTATAAGATCGCCGCTGTGCGTTTGCTTGATAATTAAGTGGCGCCACCGTCTAGCGAGTTACTATCGGGGGAGGAAAAGATGGCATTCGAGGGACAAACACCATCGAAATCACCTTGACCAAAATAATCTAGGTAGGGGGATTCCCCATGCATCCTATTTCAGTCCATGAAGTCGATGTTCTACACACCACTGAAGCTACTCGGAGTTTCAAAGAGGGTAGCTCTCCTCCTCACTAGGACGGTAAACGTACTGCGACGTTGCCCTTATCGAAGATATCTGCAACGTCTTGCCTATAAACACCTGGGACATTCCCTTCACACCTCACTCACATTACTGCCAACGCCTAAACGGAACCGCCCAAGTGCGCACGTATCATCGCATGCAAAGGTTTTAAACTGGAATGACCTAGTCACGTAAGAGGTTGACTCAGTACCCACAATCGTGTGTGCGCCAACGATACTCGCCTTCATTATCGCAAATAAAAATCCTTAACTGTAAATCAGACAGAAACATTCCCTACTACCACCCAGGATGGAATGATATACTTCACGTCAGTGGGGAGAGCAACCACAAACAATATGAACCACCTATCGTCCTCCTCTCATAACCTCTACAATTCAATCCACCCCACTTGCACCAGCCATTCACTCCTAAACTAGCACCCACGTTCTGAGCTCAGCACAAGCAACAAAGTATAGCCAGCAGTCAAATAAAATCACGGCCTAGATAACGCACAAGCCGAGCTCAACTCACTGGGATCCAAAATCACAGCTGGCGTCTGCGTCATAAATCGCTCTCTCAATTCGTTTGCCGCATAACAAATATCTTGCTTCTTGATGCCATTCACGCCCTTCAACCACCTGCGGAGAACAAACTCCAGTCCCTCCTCCGCGTTCAGATCCTACACAAGCGTCATCGTCAATGGCCACAAATGAACAACTCACTATATAGAGAATATCGGATGCATTCTTCGGATTATTGTACGTGGACATTAGCAGCCTACGGAATAGACTACACTCCTCATTATTCGGATCCTTCCATTTAAATACCTAAAAGAACAAGTTATGAGTGAGGGAGAGGGTACTTTAAGAATGCGTTCCCAGCATTCCTTAACCAATGCGGGAGCACGGTTGATAACGATCAGAACAACGGCGTAGGAGGTTTCGCACTCGGAGAGCTTTGCGCGGTGCTCGAATTGATGAGGAATATAGACCACATCACCAGACACACACACTCTCCTTATCTCACTCTGCGTCTTCTCACATTCAGATAGATAGACGTCGATTTCGAGAGAACCCTCCAGTACGATAACGAACATATCGCCAGGCAGAGCACTGCGTCCAACGTAGAGATCGACGAGAGGCCCGACGAACCCCTTATTCACAAAAGTAACGACCGAGTATAGAGGACCGTTGATGACCTCCTGTAGGAAGCCGAGGTACATGGCAAGTTTGTGGTTGAAACGCTCTGGGAAGTAGACACGAAAACTAGCACCCATCTAGAAAGAGATAAAGAGGGAAGAAGGACTTGTTGATCAGAAAATGCTAGTCAATAACATGAAAGGGAATGCACATCAATAAGTGGCCTCCTGCTGTCGATTTTTGGGTGGATCGAGCTAATTAGGGCTAACAACAGCACTAATTGAGGAATGTCGCTGAATGAGATTAACGAAAGGGCCAAGCATAACCTTAAGCCAGGGTTAGTAACACCAAGCAATTGTAATAAGCTTAAGCAACATCACAATGGCAAGATGGGATGGAATGCTAGAGGGTAGGCAGAAGCAATAAGGATGTAGAAAGACGAGAAATACAAAATCAAAACTCCTTTCGAATAGTAAATACGAGAATAAAAAGTGTTTTTTTTCAATCATAGCAAGGCAATGGGAAACTTTAAAGTGCAACCAAATGAGATTGCAGCTGCATCGCTTTTCGAGAGCTACGCGACGGGGTCTTCTAGAAATTTCCCCAAACTTAAGGATGAAATATTCTGTATTTGTAATGCAGGCCACTACAACACACACAATTTAAGCTCAATCTTAAGGATTACAATGTGCGACTATCATTTCCGTTCCTTTCCTTGTCATAAAGGTATTTACTTCTGCCAATACTACTGCTCGAGCAGTGAGCCACTAACACTTTCGAGATCATTTACCAAACAAACCGCAAGCCAGGATTCAAGATACTGCACTTCTGCAGCAATACAAGTCCGATGAATATAATTTAAGGAAATCAAACCGTTGGCATTGGCAGTTCCATGACTAGTTGCCAAGTTTCAAGAACGCAAATGGCAATAAATGGAGGCAAGATACCTCATGTGAAGCACACATCATACGCCCAATAATGCACAACAACTTGGTATTCGGTGCATTCCGACAAACGCCAACACATTCGAGCAAATCTCAGTCACTCCATTATTGCTTGTGCACTGAGAACACCCCATTACCCTAACAACTTCAGTTCAACGGCCACTTTAACCAAATGAAGCATTTATAAACGCAAGAAGGGTGTCGAAAAAGCTCACTTTAAATTGATTCCAAACAATCCATCGGTAGGCACGACACAAGCCAATTATTTCGCACTCTGCACCAGGGACCGGAATAATGGCCACGTCATAATCAAAATACAATTCTTCTTCAGCAATCAATTTGTCTATCACTTGAGCAGGAAAAATATGGTTAAAGCTCCATCGCATATCCCCACAGGAAGAACACATTGGTTGTAGCCCGTAGTAGCTACTAAAACAGGAGATAAGGACTGGTGAACACCTACTCTAGGAAGTCCATAAACGAGACTCCACCAAGAAGATTCCGCATTAGATTCTCTCCCATGGCAAGCGCATTAATGGCCCTGCCACCCACAATGGACGGCTCGTGGGATATAGAGCCTTCTTCCAATTTTACTGGATCAGGAATCGATTCATTGCCAGCAACCTCCATCACCGCGTTCAGCTTCACCTCCATACCCTTGTTTATGGCTTGAAGAAAAGAGGTGGAGGGTTTAACAATTTCCCAACGGGTGAATTGGAGCATGTTAGGCCCTGATCGATTTACCTGGTTTGTTGCAAGTTCGCCTCAATTTCTTCCGCTTATTTACAACAGCTGGCAAATCCGGTTTGGCATCTGTACCTGCAGCAGATATTTCAACCATTTAAACGACGTCTTAATAAATCGCCTCTTCTTTCCCGATCTAAGAAATAACTTTGTTGGCTCAAATAATTATGAGATACCCAAAAAGCACTCCAAGAGAAGCGTATCCTACTCTTCTTCTTCGGCTTATAGAACTGAGATGCGAGGTGCGCCCAAAATCCCGAGACAGTCTCGCGGTCGCGCTCAAATGGAGTGCAAGCGGAGCGATTGATTTAAAGTCCAATGTCCTTAAAATCACCGTCAAATCAACAAAACTGTCTGTTTTTCTAAAAGCAAAATCCAAACTAATGGCTTACAATGTCTATTTAAATACGCCTGAAACAGTCGGTCTTACTACTGAGAACTCACAGCTGAAAAAAGTTATTTTGTGGCTAAAATTCACAGTTTTAGCTTTAAATGCTGTACCTTGTGTATTTTACCGCCCATTCCCAGTATCAAATAAAGGCGAAACTGCAAATTTGCGGTGCTAGCTTAAATGTCAGGTCTCATTTTGAAATTATTTTTTTGTTTGATTTGTGTGCTAAAATAATTGGATCTTCACAGACGCCTGTACAAACCGTATCATCGCCATCTTCTGCCCTGTCTCCATGACTAATTCTAACTCCTGAAAAAAACGAGTTGTACTACACTTTCGCAATTCCAGAAAAAAAAAGGATCAAATAGCCTGCATAGCTGCGTAAGCTCTCAGTGTTTGCCTGCCGCTTGTTACAAGATATCTGCAAGTCTTTGTGTAAGATTAAATGTCTTCTACTTTGCTGGCACAAGTCGCATGAGCTTGGTTTGCCGGTAGCTCACCCTTGGCACAAGCGACGATTGCCACACACGCTTATGATTCTCCCATCACCTTTGCATGCTTGATTTAAGAAGGCACATGTCCAGGCTACAGTGAGAGCAAGTTCCCGCTTCGGCTATTGCGCAAATATTGGTTCCGTAAAAGAGTGCGCAGACCTGAAATGGGCTAGCCAACGAGGGAAAATTGGCTTAGCGTTTGGTTTAGAGGTTTCTGATTGTGTTGCTGAATGAGCGGCACTGTCTTTCATTGTCACCACTTGCATCTGCTGATCCTACAACCGGTATCACCCGATTTTCGGTAAATAATTTAGAGTGGAGTTAAGTGAGGAAGTAATCCTCTTTGTTTATGTGGCAAGCTTCGGGTGATCAAAGAGTGTTTTGATTCGCTGGCAGTGGTTTCGCAAACACCACTTTTGCTAAAAATTAAAATTGTCACGAAGAAACATCCTACAGGGCGAAAAGGACACCCATAGGCTTGGACTCAATTCACTTTCTTTGAAACTCACAGCGTTGCAGCATGTGAGTCAACTGGCATAGCAACGAAGTACCAGGCCAACAAAACGAAAGGTTGGAATTACTTGAGGCACTTTAAAATGCACTTTAAACTGGTAAGTGGTGCCTCTGGAAGTATACAGGCCAGCAGAACTAAATAAATCGGGTGTCTGCCTAAAGTGGGCTAACCGTGATTACGATATTTGCATACTCAGTGCTCTTGAGAGTGTAGAAAGGAAGACCAACCCCTCTTAGCACTATATGCCCATGGGTAGCCGCACACGTTTCTGAGTGTCATTCACTAATGCGTAAGATGTTATGTCTTACCGCATTGTTTGGCGCTTAGCCACATAGCATTGCGTTGGCCCACCGAGGAAAATCATACCTAATGGGACATGTTTCAATTAAGTGACTAGTCGCTTGGGTGATTATAGATGCAATCAGGCAAGCATTACAAGTCCAACAATAGGGGATGTCAGACAAACATCATTTAACGACACTGGCATGAGCAGCACCCAACAGTTCTTATTCTATGAATTCAGAACTCGCATTGTAGGTCAAGAACAGGATGCCTGATGGGCTATTACGTATGCATGGAATGCTCATAAACGCGCTGAGAGTTGTTAGCGCAGATAGCTATGGATTGAGGATGGCAATTCCATTCTGCCTCATTTTGTTGGCTACCTGCGTCTAGGCTAAGAGACACACGGAAGACGGAGTAAGTGCCTTTTAACGTTTAACTCGTTATGTTTGCAAATTTAGTTATCGTTTGAATGCTCAACTTCGAATTCCATAATGTAAGCGGTACCATGCGATTGCAACCACCAAATTGGAATGTCTCATATTCCTTCGTTTGTAATAATTGTTTGACCCACGTCTTGTCTGCTGGCATTCCTTTAACGTTTTCTTTGCATTGCTCGTGCAAAAGTGCTTGAAGTCTCAACAAATGTTCGAGAATCGCAAATAGAGTGTTTGGTAAAATTCACTTGCATTAGGACTCATAAATAATATGTTTGCAGGCGTTCTCAAAGTGTCGATGTGAAGAAGGGACAATTCTACCTCGATATTAACTTTACCCTACCTCTCGACCCCAAATTCGTCCCCTAAATCAACACAGATGTGATTGGCGCGGCGTCCGGTTCTCTTAATACATGCAATTTTAATCATGCCAATTTTAACACACGCTGAGCAATTCGGCTCATTCTTTTCTAAATTTAGCCCTTTAACTTCCACCGAATAAACGGGAAAATTTTGAGGAATTCTGCTGTAAGTAGGAATCACTTGGCCAAGTCACATGAGACATTTGTCCTTGAATTTGATCATCCACGTACATGCAATCGGCGATGCCATGTTCTTTTCAATTATGTTTTCTAATAAGTCGCAAACACGGTGGAACAGGGAAGCCAGGCGTTGCTTATGGAAGGCATGAACACCATAAGGTTTTTTTAAATCACAGTCACCATTGCTGCTTTAGTGCCATACAGTTCTGTGCCAAGCATAAAAATGAGTCAAAACAATCTTGCTAAGGGAAGATAACAGAAGAGAAAAGAAGGGAGTGACCCTTCACGGGTCCTCAGACGCATCGGTAAAGTGAAGCATCCTAAGCTTAGCTGATCCCCACGCAGACCAAATTAATGCTATGCTCCTAATGCTTCTTAACGCACATTTATCGGAACCAAAGGAAAGGAGGTGTCTTACTGCGGGGTATCCCGAGTCCCTTAGACGGACCAAAGATTGCCAATAAAATGGGGCGGAGTTGAAGCGCTATGTTTAGTGCAAATATTTACTGGAATCACAACTCCTGACCCGGAAATTTCCTATTCTTGGCCTACATATCCCCTCTTAGATGCATGCGCAATGTCTGCCAAGGGTTGTTTGTTAGTTGTGGTAATGAAAATAAAGCGGTGCGTAAATCCCGTGTTTATAAGCTACATGACCCTGAGGCGACGGTGGTCAGTACATAATACTCATCATCATGATCTACGCAACTCTAGACGGATGGATTGAGTCACCGGTGGTATTGCAGTGAAATAAGGGGCAAGTCTGCAAAGAGTGTCGATGAAGTCAACTGTGGTGCAGGCAGTCAGCATTACCCCAAAGCTTCAAATAACAATGCAGAAGCTGTCCAAACTTCATGTTTTAAAGGAAGAAATGAAAGTTCAGCCTTGCGACTATTTGAAAGGTAAGGCATGATAGGCTAGGTCCTCGCTTGCACACATCAATAATAAGCTCTGCTTAAGCGTTGCTAGTAGCAAAGTTAAAAATAAAGCTACAACCACCACAACACAGTGTAAACACGACGGCCTGTGGGGTGGCAGGTTTAGCGCCCCTAAGTGTCAAAAATTTCGATACCATTAGAAAGCGGATTCTTGACTGGCATCGATGACATGACGAAATGACGTAGCGAATCCCTCATGAAGTCCATTCCTTGCTAGACCAAGGCTTACCTTTAAGTATTTCTTAAGTAAACGAGGACCGATTCCCAACTCCATTTCTCTACATACCTGCTTCACCTTCATCTTCTCTCTAGCTCCTCCTTGTCATCAAGATCTCATCAATATCACACCAAATTACCTATACATCTGCATCAAACCCTACTAGATTTACGGTCCACATCTCTCCTAAACCTCATTGTCTGCATAACTGCACTCTTTCCAGCCAATTATGCAGACCCTTACCACTGCATTCATCCAACCACCTACTTCCCTTCATTCTGGAACCTATGTCATTATCGGCCTCAGTGCCTTCTCGTTTTCTAGCCCCAATAACATTAAAACCTAACTTTCGGCATGCCTCTGTTCTTCTCTAAATCCCTAAATTCTTTAACTCCAAAGCCCCTAAACCTGTTCATTCTGCCTCCAATCACATATGAACCAATGCACTACCTTTCCCCTCCGTTTCCTCTAGTTCTTTAACTGCTATTACTTGAGAACATAGCTCTCTCTCTCAAGGTTTTTCTCTAGTATTCCAGTTCTTGTCACCCCAGAACCTGGTTTTCAGCTTATCTGTTCCTAATGCTATCAGGTTTTTGCATCTTACCCCTCCAGAACCTCTAATTCTTCAGGCTCTCTGATTTCCATCACTGCAGAATCTACTTCTCTGCTTATATGTCTACGGTCCTACTTACAAATGAAGTTCCTTTCAGTAGAAAATATATTTTCGCACATATTTACCTCATTTTCCCTACAGGTACCTAATCCCCATTACCACACGTTTAAGCGCACTGCGTAACTTGCTTTAATTTTTTTCTGTTTTGCAGTTCCCAACAATGGAAAATCTTATGTTTAGTCCGATCTGTCCTATAACATTCCAGCTGCCTACTTCTATCACTCCAAGAACCAATTCGTCACCAATCAACTTCAGTTCCCCACACTTTTCTTAGCTCCCTCATATCAGCAACTAATTAACCATTCGTTCTTCAAGAATGCAATCCTGTTAACCAGCTCCCTAATTCCGAAACCTATTTATCAAAGAGTATGCCATAGTTCCTTTCAGGCATCTAGTTAGTTCTCATTACGCCGGAACCCAATCGTCTTCGTTGGACCTTACTCTTCCAAAATCTGGCGTTCGCTTGCTCTAAGAAGTAGGGCAAGAAGGCGAAGAGCGGGGAACAAGTAAATGTCCTGGGAGGTACATGGAGAGCTGGAGAGATGGGTTGACAGGGATGAATAACTGCACACCAAACACCATGTGATTAACTCGATTTACCGATAAGTGATTTACCAAATAAACAGAAAAGTCGAAATGTGACGAAGCTACTCCAATACCTCGCATGAGACGTTAATATATTCCTGCTGACTGTAAGGCAGGTTCTAAAGCGCTTCCTAACCTTTGGCAATCACCTCGTGGTCACTCAATTTCTGACATTAGGAATGAAGGGATAACGAATCCATCACAATTGCACGCGCAGATGTGGCCAGCATGTTTCCTTTTACCTCCCATTTTTCATTTTTTTCCCAACTCATCTCACCATCCTACGTATGTGATGCACACAAGCATATGCTTCCGCGCCATTCCATTAAACAATTTTTGCTCTGTCCCCCTCCTCCTCCCCCCAACTCGCACCCGCCTTCACTAACAGAGCTAAAAGCTGCTGCAGCTGCCTTTGGCTCCTTTCATTTCTTTGTACTTCTGCACAAGACAACGACCTTCAGTATCTGTCGGAGTTGCATCAACGTCATATCAGATGTGATTGGCGAGTTCTTTCTCCGTCCTCCATACCTCCTCACTTCTTACACATGAGCATCTGTCTGAACTGCTTTGTTGTGGCACACTCTCACATCCTCCCTCGGCTTCTTTGGAAAACCTCCTCTAATTTTTGATTTGAATACATTTCTTTCGTTAGTTAGAGCGCCTTCTTACTTGGTAATCAAGCAAGTGTGAAGTAAGTGAGGTTCGTGGCGAGGTGCGGTAGTGGCAGCGGTAGTAGTCCTAGTGGGGAAGATGCGGTCATTGAGGAGCCATAGACGTTTCGTCAAAGTGATATTTTGACCAGGCATCTCCCTCCTCCTCACCATCGTTGCCAAACCAAAGCATCTACTGCTCCACCGGCTTTACTTCCTACATCAATTTGGGAAGGTGAAGGAGTAAAAGGGCTATAGGCGATCCTGCATGCCAATAAAGGGGAAGGCCTTGGATGGAGAATGCCTCATTACTTGCGCGACATACGGTACACCCACTGCATTGGTGCATCGTCCCATCGCCTACATGTGCCACCACCACTGTCACCACTTCTCCCTTGCTCTTTGCAATGCTTGCTACCCAACTGTCCCAACAGTAACTGCGGCCACAGCTTCAACGTTTATTTGAGCAAATAAATATATAAAGGCCATGAGTAACCAAGTGCATTTAAGTGAACAAGGAACTCATTAGCGACAAAGCAGTGAATGACAACTAAGTATTCATAAGATTAAGAGTCCTCGCAACGCTCTACAAACTGCTAGCATAACATTAATAAGTCTTCGGGGCATTTCGCAGTAATAAATAAACTGACTGAGCATCGAGGTTAGAAACTTAAAGGTCTTTATAGGCACCACATTTAGCATTTGCGCTCACCTCAGCAAACAAGCGTGTAAATCAAGTGGACCAACTAGTAGTTGCTCATTGATAAGTAAATGATAACTATGTACTAAACACTCATAATGTTTCCGCCAGTATTTTGTGCACGTTAAGCCCAATTTTATCCGAGGTGTGTTAAATTGCTAGTTCCAACAAATTTCCACGCTCGTCATCTGCATTGAAAACACTGCATTTACACACAAAAAGGACGCAAACATTGCACATAGTCCCTCCTCCTCCTTCCTCAACTACCTAAGAAAACATACGAAAGCAGGTTGACAGAACAACGCAGGCCGATTGCCCCTTTTAAAAGAAAGCCAAAATAGCAAGTGATACGACCTCCTCCACAACTAAATTGATTGCTCCGATCATCGGCACTTATCATTTTACCTAACGGCGTTCTACACTGTGCCTGATGGTATCTACCCGAGCCTTACTATAAAAAAGATATGTCTGATTTTGACACGCCAGAACGTAGCGCAAATCGATGAGGGATTTTTTGGTTGGCCGACTTTGAGCTAAAATCCCAAGTATCTGCTTGCTGTTGAACCATTTACAATTTGTCATTTGAAATCTGATTCGGAACACTTAAACTTTTCGATAATCGATGATGAGAAAAGGCTACTAAATTTAATGTGCCCAAAATGAAATGTCGTAAGCTTTGGGGTGAAAAATAGGAAATAAAAACCTGCAAACATCTTTTCATCCATAGGTTATTGTCTTCTTCCACATCCACGATCTCTAGTAGAAGAGGCGACAGCATTGAAAAGCACCATTGAAAATGTCGTGCTGTTGAAACCAATCGTGGTTATTTAAAGCATAGAAGTATACTTGCTGATGATGATCTCATACTTCGCTTGCTGCTTGTCATTTTCGGTGCATTTGATTTACGTACCAAAAGCTACGAATGCTGGATGGCATCCAGTCTGTGTACGGGTGCCTTCCTTCCTTCATTTCTTCCTCTCTTCCTTCCGCTTCCACCCTTTTGCGTTCATCTGCACCTTCGCCTACGACATAGACGACAGTAGCTGCATTTGCCTCCTTCCATTTCTTCCTACATCTGCACAAGATGACAACTTGCGGTATCTGATAGAATCGCATCAACTTCATATCAGACGTGACCGACGAATTCCCCACTTCCCCACTTCTTCCACATGAAAATCTGCCTAAGCTGCCATGTTGTGGCACAACCTTCCTCGGCTTAGCCGGCAGCCCTTCTGCTATTTTTGGTCAAATTAAAACATTTTCTTCTTTAGATGGAGCGCCTTTTCACTTAGTCATCCACAGGGTGACGGTGCTAATTCCTAGTGAGTTGTAATAGTAGTAGAATTAATAGAAGAGGCACGATCATCACATTAAAGAAAGAACGTGGGCAGGTCTTGCCGTTGAGAACCCAACGTTCTAACATGCACATAAAAAGCCCTTGTGCTTATTCTGGCAGGTAGATATGGAAAGGAAGCCCATCAACACTTAAACGACAAAATGATGACCATTAAACCAATTATAATAAAGTGCTGCAAAATACTTACCAGATTGCCATCTTTCGATAGCAAATAGATATCCACAGCAGTTAGGCGATTTGCGTACAAATTCGGACAAACACTGCAGTGCTTGTTCAAAACAACAAATGAGCTCTTATTTTTATGCAATGTTAACAAGTAAGTTACTTGTTTTACCAAACTCTTTGCCCTCACAGACGGATTTAATTATTGAATATGCCGTCGAGGTAAAGTCATAAGCAAGCATAAATAAGAAAGTCAAAAACCGACATAAAATTTAAAGACGCATAGCTAGATGGCTAAGGCTTATAAGCAATAAATATGTGTGGTTTAGATGACAAAATGTACTTCCCCATCGTCAATTTGTTGTGGATTGAAGTTTATAACGAAGATGTGCTTTGTAATTATGTTGACTTGGAATACCTTATGAAAAGTATTTCGCTAATGAATCGGCATTGCTTATTATAAAATTGTAATCATTCTGTGACTTTTATCATTAGTTATCATGATTATCTACTACACACAGGTTGTTTAAGGTCGCGAATGAATAACAGGCTTGTGAGCTTTGCTGTGCAGTGTGGGTTTTTGCGTTTCTTCTCATTCAAATAAGTTTTTTTACTGCAGATTGAGGCCTAACTATTATTATAAAATGAGCACTTTATCATTTGCGACTAAGGATAGGAATGAAAATAGATTATTTTAGTGTTTGCTCACGTTTGTTCTAGCTGATACACAGTCGATGAATGGAAATATGGGTGCATGCGTGAGAAGAACTGTCGGTTTGAGGCCATTAGAGTAGGAGTTGAGGAGCTCTTAAGTTAAAATTTCATCTGGTAGCATATATGTCCGTTGGGAATTTATGTGGTTAATTCACGCACTGAAGGAGCAAATTCATTCGTTCTCCCTCAGCAATATGGTGTTTGCCAATGCGTTCACCATTTCGCAAATTGATTTAACCTGCCAAAGGTGCGTCTGCTGTGCTTTATATCGGGATCACCTTCGTTGTTTCGTTGCATATATGCGCGTGACATGCGATTCATATAACGAGGTAGTGGCTGGGAAAATACCGTTTGTGTTAAAATGCAGCAAAGTTAATGAGGGTTGGCTATAGCTTATGGTTTGTGAGAGGGAAGGGACTAACTCGTTGAAACAAAAAACGCGACTATTCTGGTGATTTAGACAAAGCAGTTACTGCTGCTGTATGCGGTGATGAAGACCAGGACTAGATTTCTTTGGTGTTGCCTTTGGCAGAGCTTCACTGTAACCGTTTGGTGAATTGCTTTCCTATGTGGCCTCATGTCTATGGAGGCGTCGTGGAGTATGCATAAATAAATTGTGTAGAAGTCGATTGATGCGGAAAACGCTAAATTCAACCCTCGTGTTGAATGTTTGGTAGTCAGTTGAGAAGAAGAAGAAGAAGAAGAAAGAAGAGGAAAAGAAGATGAGCGGTGGAGAGGGAAGACACATACAGCGAAAACTGTATCATTCCACTCGTTATCTTAACAATTTTGCGGTTACATTTTAAGGTTAGTGTCAATGTCATTGAAATGGTGCCCGGTAGTCGTTGATTTTTAAATTGGCTGACTCACAAGTTAGCATTTTTGGTGGTAGTAGTAGCAGTAACAAGGTCAGGGTTTGGGTTGGGTTCCAGCGGTGGCAATGGTGGTGGTAAAATAGGAGGTCAAATAATGAGAAAGAAGGGAAGGTTAAGGCAGCATCTATCTGATACTGGTAGTCAGCTGATAGATAAGAAGGGGACACTTATCGTCACCTCACAACAAGCATTCTAGCAGTAATGGTAAATGAAATTGATCCTGCGGCCTCGCAGCAACTGTGCTGTGAGCCTATATTCTGCCTGGTCTGAGCGCCGTCATCGCCGTAGTATTGGAGCAGCCCAACAAAAATTATTCCAACTGGTTTGCTATTTAATTTTTAATTCTTCAACAACTGTTCGGTCACGTTTTGCGATACTTGACGCTCACTTCTGAAATCATATGGTCTTCCTCCTGCAACTCCCACTTATTTTATCCTTCCTCCGCCCACCTTCACCGAGGCGCCATGCGTGAATTGACACACTATTGATGCGCATGTGTGTTCCGGTGCCATAAAAGAGAGCAAATGGATGGAATCCCTTTTGTTTCCTTTATCGCTTATTCCGCGCCCTAAGATGTGTGTGCTATGCTACTGCCTCCGCAAACAGTGTAAATTGTTTTAGTGCTAAACGGAATCTGCTATTGAATGGATGGGTTTTACAATTAATTCCTTTTGTTCTCCTACCATTCTTGAAATGCATTTATCAACCTTCCAGCAAATGAATTCTAGCCGCACAAAAATCATTCAAGTTACAATGGTTTCGCAGTTATTGCAACCGCACTTGTTATTAAAACCTTTTAATTAACTCATTTGCCTGTTTTTTATCCTTTTAGGGGGATAACAGCCATTCCATACACTTCAATGATCATAGACGTCTGAAGGATCGAGAGGGGCAATGTAAAGGGAAAAGAGGAGGTGGCAGAACTTTGGCTTAGGTATTATCAGTAAAGAACTCGGAAGTGGATTTTGAATCGGGTACTCCTGTAAAATCGCAGAGAACTACTAAGAAGGTGTGGAGACTACTTGGCAGTGCTTTCTGCCATGCAAAGCTGGAAGTTTCACTCGACCTACTGCCATATCTTCGACAACAAGTTTTAATGGAATGCCCTCTTCTCCCCTTTGGCTTCCATGCAGACGTATTTTTGTGATAGGCTTGTGTATTTGCGGATCGAGATCTCTCTGTTTGAACCTCGGTTTCTTATTAGTGGGTAGGAAGAAGACGGAGCTGATATGGAGCTGTTGGATGGGTGATGGGAAGCTTGACAGCCACAGGCCTTTCTCCCTTTATGAAATGCGTGGTGGTTGGTGCAAAGTAGCCACCTGAATGGTCAACCTTTGCAGGTTATGATCAATTCCCGTCGTCGGAATGCATGTATTCTTTGATTTGGTGGAGTGGAATTCTGCCTAACAAATAATATATATGTTGAAATTCCATGCACTGATAATGAAGAGTTCTGCTGATAAACTTATAATTATTGCATTCGTTTTTGCACTACGGTCAATTGTGTTCCGTCTGATCAAAGGTAATGCCTGATTTAGCGGAATGAACTCCTCGAGTGAGGAGTGATAAGGGGCATGGGAGGTGGCTAAACTATGACAGGCAAGTTGTGCTTGGATTCTTCGTGTTTTAGCATTGTATCCCACTGCCTCAACATTCCGCCATTCTACGTCTACACACTTGCAAAGGAACGGTGCTTATGTCACTTATGCTACTAGCCTTGCCTTTCTAGTCCTCATATGATGTCGTGAAATGTAAACTTAGTCTAATTCAACCGATGGATGAGGATTATTCTTATCAGCTTCTGTCTAGGCAGAGTACCTTGATGCTAGTGGAGGTGATCACAAATATTTAAGTCTACCTATTTTTCCTGTATACCATTTTAAAAGAGTTTTCATATTCGATTTCACTGTCCATGCCTCATACAGCTCCTCATTCAGGACTAGCACCGCTCTTCTGCCAGTTAAGCGTCAAGGTGCTCTAATTAACAAACGAAGTGCGTTTTAATCAAAAACAACGTGAAGGCTGCCGAAGAAGCAGAATCTGTCACAAGGTAGTTCAGACAGCTATTTATTTGGAAGAAGATGTGGCGAAGGGAAGGAACCCGCCATTTATATTTAATATGATGTTTATGAGATTCCAACAGATACTCAAAGTCATCGTCTTGCCTAGAAGTGCGGTGGCGGCAAAAGAAGAAACGGAAGGAGTCGATGCAGCAGCAGTCGTTTGTGCAATGGTCGAAAGTCCAGATGAGTGCGAAAGGAAGATTGGAGGGTTAAAATACGAATAGGAAGACGTCAATTTATGCAGTCCGTCCTTCCATTAACCACTTCAAACCCAAATGCTCTGACTAGAATTGAAATAAGAGAAGTGTGGTGCTCCTGTAAACACGCTGCCCTACCACTTTGAAGGCATCGGCCATGCTGTATTAGCAAACTGGCTCCTTAGCATCGGTAAAGGAGTCGACACTTGAAGCGCTGATGCGTTGTGGAGGCAGAAGCACAGTGATTGGGGAGATGATACTGAATTAACCTTTACAGATTCCTTTCGGTAGCAGGCCTCTGCTCTTGAATGCATTCAACCTTCAATGATCGCTCGGTAGTTGATGTCGTGAGCATCGTCTCTCGCACAGGCATCAGTGGATTAGATCGCCTTAAGGCTTCTAAGTTGGTAATAGATTAAAAAGTGGAGGCACCTCTATGGAGGGATAAGAGGGGCATAGGGCTAGTATCTTCAGTCCTTCATAAGGTCAGGGTATGAAAGTGCAAATAGAATGTTAAACACCTATCGAATAAATGAGTGAGGTCGTAAGTAACAACAAACCCATGCATTTTTGTGGCGTTTATCTGAATCCAATTCCGCAGTCCTTCCTGCAGTAACACTATTCAACATCTGTAACCCACCATAAAACAAGAGTGAATAAAAGCATTTTCTTTATTAACTCAACTACCATTTTTACGCTGTTATGAAGTTCGGAGCACGAGAAAAAGGTGACTTGTAATTTTGCTGACTTGTGCCAATAAGTGCCAGAACAAATGCAGCACTCCTGAATTTAGGAGTTTTGGAGGGGCGAAAAAGATTTCAATGTGAGGGTTTGGGTGAATCGGATACAATAAAAATTATTAGACAGCCAACGAGTTGATAATTAACCGTCTAGTACAAGGCGGCATCAGTCTTGTGGGCACTTTATTGGATTAAGCAATACAGAAGTTTTGAAAATGCTGTTTGTAACTTCGGTAGTTAGGATGAAGCCTGCTGTCCCAATTGACAACAGCTATTGAGGATCAAATTGGTAGACTCATAATGCCACCTCAGAATTGATTGGAAAATTGAATCACATGATGTCAGGGCAAAATTGAGGTCGTGAACTACTATATCAAAGCATTTATGTTTAGCAGGTGTTTTTGCACAAAGAGCTTTGTTGCCAAATAAAGTGGTGTGTCGCAGCTGGAGCAAAACTGCCTTTCCCTTATTAGTTTAATAAGTGAAGTTATGCCTATGTTCCACAATTGGAGGCCGCTTTTAAAGATAAACTATTAAATGCAGGTTTATTTGAGCAAAAGCAATAGACCGTATTTGCATCGAGTGGTATTCCCGTTCTTCGGGCGCTGCCTTACAACTTTAGTGAATGCAATTTAGATGTTGGGGTGAAAACATTGGTGGATGGCATCTAGTCAGAGCACAAAGCAGTTTAATTTCAGCCAATTGTGTTAAAGGTGTTAAAGTGAATGTGAAAAGTTTGCGTCGCAAACTTGAATGTGCTCCCACAGTAATTATGTCTAACATTTGGATGCAGCACATCAGAAAGGAAACAGACTATAAAATGGTAAGTCATTTTTGAAGGCATGGGATACAACTGGAGGACACTTGAATGCTTTACGGCCCAGAGAATGATAAAATATTTCTAGCATGAGCATACTAATAAATGAACTAAATCAGTGACGTCAATTCGCCAGCCGTCATCTTGTAGGTAAACTCACCTGTCAGCATAGGAACTGTTGACTTCAGCGGTGACAGTGTAGAGACTAGTGACTTCCCAAATTTCCGTTTTTACGCAGAAGTAAGTGGTTCTGGTACCCCGCCTGACTAGTCCACATTTCGATTGGCAACAATCAGTCAAGTAGTGTGATGTGGTGATATGAGAACTAAGTTGCATAGCTGATGACCGTTTTAAGGTCAATTTTGTTCGCGCTACTGCGCAAACCAAGCTAGTGCAGCTAAGTTTCTCTTTTCCCTTCTCCCAATCTCCCTCCCTTCCTTCGTTCCCTTTCCCTTTCGCTCCTTCTTTGGTCCTTCCACTCTTCTTCCCTCCCTATTTCCTTTTCCTTCCTCCCACTTTCCCTCTTTTCCTTCATTTACTTCCTCTTACTCACTTAGTCAGTCCATTTAGCAATAGGTAACCTCCCTTACTCCCCCTCGTTATTCTCTCCTTCAATCCCGCACACCAATAATAGAGTATCCTCTGTCATCATTCCTTCTCATAAATCTATCCCAGTAAACCAACGAGGATTAAGAAATAGGGTTCAATACTTTCCTTCTCAAACATGTTATGCTTGGCTTTCATTATTTTCTCACCCCACATCCTGTATTGGCACACACGTGTAACACACATCCGCAGCAGCATACATTTTAACACTGCCTTTTCTCAACTCAGCCACTATTGTACATCGTACAATACCTTCGCCTTCCTTCCTTTCCTCAGCCAAATATTGTCGGTGCATTGCCTAGTTTTTACCTCTCATTTAATTACCTCCCATCATTTTACTAACGAATAAGATAGTCGCCTGTTTAAACGATCACGTTTTCTTATTATCAAATGCTTTTATATTCAAATTTTCCCAACACGTATCACCGTTACACACGCGTGACGCATGTACACAACCAGGCGCATTGCCAATTCGTCTTTCTCTCTCCGACATCTTATTGCTGCTGCTGTTATTTTAAGTTTCATACAAGCAGTCTCTATGTACGCACACACTACTGTCTCTTCGTCTCCACTTATTCGGAAGACACAAATACAAAACCAGGCATCTGCCGATGAAAGGCTACATAGCTGGCACAATGCAGGTTAAACTTGTGCAGAAAAAACACGATCAATTAGTTGCGTTGTGCATTGAGGCTGCTTTAAGTACTTGAATTGGGCTACGCTGGAATACTTCCAAAGTGACGACCAATTTTTTCTGCACTGAAGTCCATTCAACAAACAAATAAAGGTTTATCAGTGTAGTACTGAAGCTGCAGATTGCTTCGAAAGGCAAGTCTAGTGTCCAGTCCAATAAGTCTGTTGTCGGTTCTATCCTCACCTAAACTCCCATTATTCTTACATTGGTTGTGCTATAAATGTCCCTTTAACAATCGTCATGCTAGGCAGTACCTACTCCTTACCGAAGTCATTTAAGCGATGAGTTTATTTCTGTCACACTTCTAGTTAATTGTCATTCTCAGGATGCTGCAGTCCCTTCTCTCGCCTCTCCTTCTCTCTTAAGACACCCATTTCTCTTCAAGCGTTAACATCACCTCCACCATTTTCATACATTACCATGCCACGTTCTTTCCTTCTTTCCCTTATTCGTTCATTCCTTTAATCACTTACTAATCCATTTGTCTCTTACTCCCTCTGTTTCCTCCTTAGTACATCATCTTCGCCGCTAACATCACCACTGCCCACCACCCACCACCCTCTCTCCCATATGTCTCATTTTAATAATTTATTCTGAAATGAATCAAACAAGTGTAAGTAGCTTAATGTTTTTAAACTGAACGACACCCTTGGTCTCGTCATTACTTCTTTTGGCCGTATATATATCACACAAATACGCAAACATTTGTTCTCTACTTTGCTCCCTATCTGCTCTCACGCTTTGCACGTGCAACATGACAGCGTCACCAGACAATCGCGTACTTCCAAATGAAGGAGCAATCGAAAGAGCCTATCGATTACCCAACTTCCTTAGGTTAATTGACAAGATAATGACTAGCAAACAAACGCTCGACTTAACTCTCTTCCGTTTGGGTCTTCATTTTTGGTTTTTGCTCCGTTTCGGCCGCCTGAACTGCGGTGGTAATGGTGGGAATGTTGCCAAAAGAGAAGTCGCCTACCAGCAGTCTGATATTACAGCAAGGCTATTCAGACAGATGTTCACATGGAAGAAGAGGAGGACAAGGAAAAGAAAGAGAACTCGACATGAGCATCTGATACGAAGTTCACCAGATTCCAGCAGATACTTAACATCTTCGACTTGCGTAGAAGTCGTTCCATTCGGCGTAAACTGCGACTGGCAGAAATGGAAGGAGGCACTGACGCCGAATCCATGAGCTTTTGCACAACCGCACTTCCAGGTGGGCAAAAATGGAAGGCAGGAGGGGTCGGAGAAAGAGATGGTAGTGTAGATGGCGCAAGGAATACTTGCGTGGGAAGGAAGAGGAGGGATACAAAGGGCTGCTCGAAGAAGGAGTGGAAGCGGCAGCGTGAGAGGGAGTGGGAGCATGGGGAGTGATGGTAGAAGGGAAGAATGGGGAAAGAGGTGCACGCCACAGAGTTGTTGGCAAACCGACTATTTACAAACACCATAGGCAGACTTGCGTGACGCTGACACATATTTACGGATACCATGAGACATTGATGGAGGACGTAATGCTTTCTACCGACCACGTCATCAAAGCAAGCCGAGCTGGTGAGATTGTCTTCTTCTAGTTGATGCATCAACTCCGCCACGGGCAGAATGAGGAGGAGGTAGAGGAGGAGGGTACTAGGGGCACAATTTGGTCGCTGTTGCTTATGATGAACCTGCTTGTACAGCCAGCGCTTAGCTCAGCAGTAGGAGGAGGTGAATGTGGTGATGATGACCTTCTGCCTCGCAGAGGGAGGGATGCACCTCTGGCAGTCTGCCTGTCCCACCCGTATCTCCATTTACTAATACTTATATCTCTTTTTTGTTGTTAGGTTAAGAAGTCGCTGTGCCAACAACAATGTCTCGCAGTAGTCCACCGAAGTCGGCAGTACTACTGCCCTGTTGTCATCAGCGCTGTCGTTCACCGTGGATCTTGTCTCCTCGTTCTTCGCATCTTTCTCCGTTCTACCGCTTCTTCGCCATCTCGCCCTTCGTCCCTGTCTATCTTCACTCCTTCTTCTTCGAGTAGCTGTTTGCCTTCGTATCCACATCCCTTCCTTCCGCCTTCTCCCATTCGCGTTCATTTGCATAGGATACTGCTGCTGTTGCTACTGCCTTTGCCTCCTTTTAATTTAAACCATCTGTTTGAAGAACACTGACTTCATATCAGATGTGACTGACGAGTTTCCCTCCTCCCACCCATTTCTCTACTTCCTTCACAGGAGCATCTGTCTGAACTGGCCTGTTGTAATACAACCATTCTCGGCTTCTTTGCCAACCCTCTTTTAATTTAGTTATAATAGAACATTTATTCGCTAGTTAGAGCACCACTTACCTAGTCATCAACGAGATGATGGTGCTAATTCGTGGTGAGAGGTTGTAGCAGTAGTAGTAGGGGAGACAGGAGCATTGAGGAGTCATGGGCAGGCTCGTCCAAGTGGTACTATAAAGAGGCATCTTCCTCTCCTCTACCCCTCATCGTTGCCAAACCATCACATCTACTTCTCTGTTGGCTTGAGTTCCTTCAACGGGTGGGAAAGTGGAGGAGGGGATAGGCAAACACCACCCATGCACCCACTGCCTGTGTCGCCAACATTTATCAACCTTGACCTAACAAAGCAAAAAGAAGGAAACACTTCCACTTCCACGTCTGTGGCGACAAAGTGTGCCGCAGTAGAACATCATCTCCCTCACCGCTCCATTCGTGCACACTGCAGTGCCCCCAGCCAGCATTTCCTTACCACTAACCTACCCACCCACCACAGAGAAATACGAAAGGAAGGGGACGTATTAGTAGTAGTGATAGTGGTAGTAGTTGTGCTGAAGACATTTTATTCCACGTATGTCAACTCACGTGGCTCAACAAATCACCAACGTATTGTACTTTATGTATTTTGACAAGTTACCGATCGCTACTCCCACTGCGCACTTTGTCTTTGGATTTGATTCGAGGAGAGATAATACTTTTTAAATAAACTTCGAAGTACGTATAATTGGAAAAATTTGTAATCAAGGCTAGGGGCTTAAAAAGGCTAAAATTTTATTATAGGATTTTAGTAATAGATATTTGCAATTTCAAATAACAGCACTTGGTTCATTGTTGCCATTCTGTTTTAAATTTTAGTTTATAATGAACATGTGTTTTGAAACAAATTTGACCCTGGATACCCTATGGAAAAGCGTTTCCGCCTTTGTATCAGTGCCCATACGATTGTTTTACTGGTTTTTTGACTTTTATTGAATCTTAAAAGGAGTAAAGGCGACACGGAAGTTAAGGTAGTTACTGAACGAACGCATGACTGGCTTGTAGGCTTTGCTAGGCGATGTGGAGATTTGCGTTTCTTCTTTTTCAAATGGGTAGTTTGAGCAACGAGTAAAGTCTAATTATTAATAGTGAGTTGAGAGTGGTTCTTCTTCTGAGTTCAGAGTGCCGATGATTGAGGTTTAGTTGAGTGTATGCGTGCGTTCGTGCGAGTCGATTCTTTGTAAATAAATGGAAATATAGGAAAATGCGTGAGAAGAACTGTTGATTTGACGCCATTACGGTAGAAGCAGAAGAGCTATTGAGGAAGATAAAGGAAAAGTTGATGATTTAAATGAATGAAAGAGAAAGAAAGAAGGAAGATGGGATGTGTAGTCAGTAGTGGCAGTAGTAGTAGGGCCCCTACTGACATCCATTTGGTGGTTAATGCACTATAAAGCATAAGCGGTGAAAGGGCGAAGAATACTGAACAAACGTGTTTGTGTCACAGGTATGTGATGGCAGGGGAGACGGAATCAGAAAATAGTAGAAGAGAGGTGCTGTTTAGTAGAATGGTTAAACATTGGGTCCTACTTAATTATCTTCTTTAGTTTTGCGGGTGTGGTTATGGAAAGGAGTGACAATAAAGCATGCTCTAGGATTGATTAAAGGAAGTGAATAAAAGTAGTCGAGGAGGAGTATAAGGATGCTGCTTACTGAAAAACGGATTTAAGGCGTGACTAATATGGAAAGTAGGTGGTCAAATGAAGGAATGAAAAGAAGGAGATGGGAGAAGCGAAGAAATAAAGAAAGAAGGAAAGCGATGGAAGCACACAGAGAAAAAAATTAAGAAACGGGCAAAACAAAAGCTAAAAATGGATAAAAGTAAGTAAAAATGGAAGGAGAGTATGCTGCATGAGTAGTGGTAGTGGAACATCTACTAGCGGCCTATAAACAGTTGGTGCGGTGGTGGATGGTTGGGAATTGTAAGCGAGTGAGTAGAGTGTAAGGAATTATGGTAGCAGTAGTAGTACTTGGTGCGTAAGAGGGTAGGTGGGTTATGGAAGATGGAAGCCTACTGGGAGAGAATGGTCAGCGAAAAGGATGAAAAGAGGTGGATAAAGGGAAAAGAAAGAGGTAATGAGATGGAATTTGCGAGGAAGTGCGAGAGATGCGTTGGATGAGCCAATAGGAGGCAGGTGTGGTAAGTGCCAGAGGGTAGGCGTTCATGCGCAGTGTGGTGACCTCGCAACGGGGGTAGGTTCGCCCCCAAAGAACTGCTTGGTGGATCCAACGCGTGACAATCCATTGTTCGGGGCAGGGCCAATTACAAGAAAGTACCATTCAACGAGTCCTTTTGGCCATGCTAGTGGTCTCGCGGACTCAAAGCTGCCTACAAATAAATCAGTATCAGGGTCTATCTAACCTTGATATGAGATCTAACGTCCCTTGAGGGAAACCCGATTGCGTCATCAGCTCTCGAAGTGAGGGGTAGCACCCCTCCAGCCGTACAACATTAGATTGTCTGACTTTGGAATTAGGGCTAACTCCCATCCGGGAGTACACTATTGCAGTGTTTCACCTTGAAATGAGGTCTAAGCCTTCTCTAGGAGTACATTATTACGCCGTCTGACCTTGGAGTTGGATCTAACCCCAATTCAAGTTTTGCAGCATTAAGTTATTAAAGAATAGATAGGGGTCTAACCAATACCGTGAATAATGCTAGTATGCCATCTGCAGATCTGTTGTCACGCGACCGTAATCTCCGAATGGATCGGTATCCAGGGCAGTGAAATTACCTTACTTGGCCTTGAAATCGACGTTAAAATCTGTCTGGTCCCTTTTATTTTAGGCCGCTTTTTAAATATGGTTTGGTTTCCCCTACTTTCTTTTTTACAATTTATCCTTTTCTATCTTTGACCTCTTGTTTGGTTTGCTACTCCCCAACCAATCCACTTTGATGCTATGTGTGCGACATTCTTTGTGCGATCAGGCCTTGTATCTGCACCAGTTGATAGTAATTTGATAGAGGTTACCTCAAGGTTGGTGGCTAAGAACTGCCTGTACTTCTGCAGGGGCTCATTCCTCTTCCTCTGTTCCTCCAATGTTCCCTGCTGTTTGCCTGTTCGTGCAAATAAATCTTAAGCGAAGGTTTGTGTTACTACGCTCCGCTGACCTTTGCTCCTGACGGTTTGAGTGCTTTGTTCTACTCGTGCCGCTAATTGTAGCAGCCTATCAATTGTTGGAGTAAAATGCGCTACTGCTAGTAGTTGCTTTAATTTTTTGTTAAAGTGAGAGTGGCTGACTTGCGTGGTGGATTTTTATAAGGCCGCAACTATGACCTTACTGCCGCAGTAGTGGTCTGCTCATTTATCTTGTAATTTCCTGTCTCTCCACCGCCTTTGTTGATTAGGATGTCGAACAAACCCACAGCTGCCACTACGAGCACCTAGGGAAACATCATCGAGACAAGTTGTGTACGGATAATCTGGAGACATTAAAAGGTAAAGCCTGCGTCTGGTCCTACGTCGGAGTGATTGAAACGTTGCCCACAGATAAGCTGACGCTTGTGAATACGAACACATTGTTAACACATCCTAGAAGGGGGCATTCTTGGACCTCCTACACACTCTGCCTCTTGGCAGAAGAATTGTTGGGGCACCGTTGTCACCATCTACTCATGACTTTTAAAGCAAAGGGTATGTGGCAAACAACCTGATAGACAAAAATGCATTCAAACTGTGGAATGTTATGCTTTGAGATTTAAAAGTAGTGAAATGACCTGAAAGCCGACTAAATCTAGTAGAAGCTCAAATAGCTTTCAAACGGCAATTTAAAGTCCCCAATCGGATGCCAAAGCGTGAGGGAGGCATCGCGTTGCTGTCGTAGCTAAGCAAGCAATGCATGTTATCACCAGCGCTTCATGAATCGCGGCTTGTCCACAAGTGTCTCACACATCTTAACAATGGGCTGTTAAAATACTTGGTAAAGATCAAACAAACCAAATCCCTATCTTTTTTATTAGATTACGCATTCATCCATGAATTAGTGTACAAAATTATTTTAGGATAGGCGTCTTGGCCAGAGGCATGGGCGTGACTATAAATCACCTTTGAATTTAGTGAGAATGTGCTGTGAATCTGCGGTTAGCAAGATAAGTTTTTTGTTGAAACCTGAAAGTGTTTCCACCTCCAACTCCAACGAATTGTGTTCAGCAAAGTTACGGGTGGCTTGCATAAACAAGATCGCATCCTGATAGAGCGGTATTCTTTCCATCCATTGCTCATCCACCTGTGGAATATTTTATTTGCTCATCAGGCATTTGTAGTTATGCGACTTTAAACTAAACAGATAAACAGCCTTGCGCAGGAAATGGTCAAAAGAGAGGCGACGTACTAAACAGTTATTAATAGCAAGGGATATTTAATTGGCGTTGGATACCCAGACACCTCTACTTGCCTTTTAAATGTGGTCAAATGCTTTAATCTTGGTGCGAACATTCCATAAGGCGTATTCATACTTCTCTATTACTCTCCATGAATCCAATATTTTTTATAATAAAGTTTCCCCGCCTTTGTGTCTGACCATTGTGAAGCTGCAGTATGCGTGCCTTCAAGATTTTAATTCTTGCTTGCTTGTTTCTCTAGAAATGAGCGCGATTGAGAATCGTCATTTGAAAAGGAGCTTAACGTATCCAGGTTCACGTATGTTTTGGATTTGAAGCAGATACTGGCAATGTATCGATGTTCATAAGCAGAATTTGTGTTTTACTCATCGCATTAAGCTTCGCGACACTTTTTCGACTGCACCCAAAATCATAGGTAGAACTTGACGCCTATCTGCAGAAGTGACACATTTGATGCCACATTCCTTGTCGACTCAGCGTACCATTAACTTGTGAAATGTAGCACATTGAAACATGATGCGTCAATTATCAGTTAACTTAACGGCATTTTGAACCGTGCGCGATGGTGTCCATCCGAGTTTTGTTGTTGTTGTTGTAGCGCATGTCAATGAGGAATTTGCGGTTGACCAATTTTGAACTGAAACCTGATTATCTGCTTGCCTTAGGACCATTTACCATTCTCCATTTTAAACTCAATTTGAAATGCACAAACATTGTGAGAATCAATGGTGCGAAAGGGCTACTAATTTTAGCACGTTAAAGATGAAATATTGTTGGCTTTGGAGTAAATAAAACATGGGAGATGTGTGCAAATATCATTTTCGCCTTACAGGTTACTGTCTCCTCCCCTATCCAAAATATCCAGCAGAAGAGGCAACAGTGTTAAGAAGCATCAGTAAAAATACCATGCTATTGAAACCAATAGTGATTATTCAAAGCAAAACTAAATTTAACCAAAACCTTGCTATATTTGCTTTTTCATTCTTATAACTTATGCTCACAGAGCACTATTTTGCACTTTATCGCCTTTAACACATGGATTGTGCAACAAATTAGTGATCGAAACGCAGGTGGTGCCGAGCATGTGGCCCTGAACCGCTATTCAATTAGGCTTTTACAATCACTGCATCATTCCTACTATTTTAGTAAAACAATTCCTACGCCTGGTCATCAAGACTAGGTTCAAACAGAGGATAACACAGAAACCATTCTAGCTTGCCCACTAAGATGTTGGCGATGCGGAAGGAACAAATCGACTTTCCTGTCAGCACGCAATAACACTAATTTTCCACGTGGTCGTTAATTCATGTAAGTGCACTTTCTGATGATGATCCCACGCTTCGCTTGTTGCTTGTCATTTTTGGTGCATATGATTTAGGTACGAAATTTGTAAAGGCTGCACGGCATCCAGTCTGTGTATAGGTGTCTTCCGCATTGAGTTTCTAGCCGAATAAACGGAACTGTATGAGGTCAGCTCAATGTGCAAAAAAATTGTGTTTTGAACGCAGATTTTGTTGCAAGCCAATTTGTGGGCTCGCAGCAATTGTGGCTCACATTTGACTGCAAAACTACGTGAAGACAAAACAGCCTACAAAAAGGTGCACCCCATTTACATTTGATAGGTATTAATGCAATAATAGCAACAAAATAGCAGCCCGTCAAAAGAAATTAAAGAAAGCATGATAGAACAATGTAATATTTGTGCAGAGTTATTAGTTGAAAAACATTCAGGTTTACCAAATTATGTGTCGTAAATCTGGGTGTCAGTTCAGTCCACTGCGATGTCTCATTGTGTGCTATGCAGATTTTACAAAGGGCAAGCCATCTTTGCATCGTCTAGCAACTTAAAACATAATTGAAAGCGCACTGGCTCTGCATGAGCTTGAAGTCAAGGTGCTGCGTTCATCTATGCGCGATAAATTGGCTAATATCCCAACTTCAACAGCGGCTGTTCTTGCAGCTCCAGTGAGCCGAATGATAAGGCGCCGTATGTTTTGGGTAATTTATCTTGCCTTAAGTGTTGAATTGTCAATTGCTCTATTATCAAAACTAAGCAGCGCTTTTGATCCAAGCATTTCGCATCAATGCTGTATTTCCTAAAATTGGAACCCCATTATCCCATCATATCTATTCGACAGTTGTGCATTAGCATTGCATTTCACCCACGTAGTTCCAAACCAAATTTTGTGCAGAAAACCAAATTGATTTTTTATTAAATATATGTATTAAGATTCTCAATACGGACACTTATGCCGACTTTTTCATACAATTCATGTTTTATATGGCTAGGATGTGACGCCACTACTCCTTTTAATCCGCCTAGAAAGGCAACCCAGAAGCGTGAGCTGTGTTTCAAGGCACATGCTTGCAACAGGATGCGCTATTAGCATCCGTGCAAGCATTTGTTAAGTGTTAGAAGTGTTGTACCCTTGTGATTAGTGGAAAAAAAGAAACCTTTTTGTCGATTGCGAAAATTTTAGGACCTCTCACATGAATACTTGAACACATTGTGGCTGGTGCGCTACTCCTACGAAACAGAGGTGCGTGTTTTTTGCAGACAGATACCAGACGAATACAAAAGTAGAATGGGAACCACATGCATGGACAAATGCACTCGCAGGTTAAGTTACTTTTCTGAGTGTGAGTTTTTTTGGAAAACACTGCACCAATCTGTGAGAAAAATCTGGCAAAGCAGATATCAAGACGCTAATAAAATAAAGCACGCTCCACTCATTTATCGAAACGTGCCCCTTGAATACCCAGGCACGCCTATTTCTGAACAGCTCAGCACTCAACATTCTCGTCTCAAGTGCATTGTAGCTGTCATTGGACAAGGCCTTAGAATTTTAGTTATCTTAGTGTTGCGTTACGTTGACGGTGTCACAGTATGTACTGATAAGCTGGCTTGGTTCCCTAAGTACAAAGCAGAATCTGAAGTAGGAGGAACGCGCAGCGGCTATGTGGGGCGATTGACGCCTCCACTGGCGGGCAGTCATCCACCACCGGAAACGATAAAGCGATGGTAAATGCTCCCCTCCAAACCTAATTTGCTTCAACGCGTGGGTATATTCCTCGTTCACTGTAAGTGCTTACCCCATTCCGGATAAATGATCTGGAAGTCCAAAAGAACACTCGGTCACTTATATAGAAGCTGGCGGTCGCATATTGAGAAATAGTTGCGTTGCTGCTGATGGAGTAGTCACGTAGCGCCTGCTACGGAAGTAGGCGGGATGCTTAAATCAAACTAAGCATTACACTTTTCTCATTGTACCAGGCATATTTTGCGATCGCAATCAATAAATATTGCATAAAACTTGCTAATGTGGTGCTGGTTCAAATCTGGATCACTTGTGGTTCTGCATGTCTTAAGGCCAATTCTGAAGCATCGTACCTCCCACCCATCACATGGCTTAATGTGTTCAAGCCTTCCAGGCGAGCAACAAGGTTGTGTACTGATTTACTTCCTCAACGAAGTTAAGTTAGTAAGCGAAGTCGGAGATCACAAATGTAATAGGAGCAAAATAAGGCTTTTAAGGAAGCAATTTAAACTAAAATTACAGCCAAAGTCTGTCTTTATGCTTGTTTGCTTTTTTCTTCTGTATCCATTGAGGCGCGACAGCCTGGCAGATTTTGCATAAACGGCACCCACTTGATCAATTACGCTGCTTTTGACGCATCGATTACTTCTTTCGTAATATCCTAATATCCTGTCCAGGTAGCGCTAGCCTTTCAAGATTGCGCAGATGAATGTTAACATTATCAAAAGTGTCGAAGATGCCCACAGTCAACACAAAGTCTGCATGCGCGTTGAGGCCGATTTACAATCGTAGGCAAAGTATCACCGTCTTCGTATCGGCTCCGATGACTGAAGCCTGCCCGTCAGTGGAAGAGCCATTTGCCCTATGCAGGTGCTGCACGCCCTTCATAAACTTGGTCCAAGTTACCAAACGAGTCACCAGGTAGTGGAGAAGTTTGCATACTCAGTGACCTTAGACCGATTCAAATTAAATGATGCCTTAAGCAAACTAATGTTGGCCCACCATTCTCCTCCCTGTTGCTATTCATGCAATACAGACATCAATGCAAGGAAAGATTGATAACCAAAGTATGCTTAAAACGGAAATGTTGTACACCGATTGGCTCGGAGATGGACTCGCTACGGAATCCAGAATGGTATAGTTTGATGAGTAGGTTGAATATAAGCACTTGCGTTGTTGACGCAAAGCCCACATGGTTAACAACAACAACGTTAAAAGACTGTCGCAGGATTACCTGATGCTGCCACCATGGCTCTGAGCGACAAACGATTCTATTCGTTGGACATAACAGCATAACCAGAAGTTAGGCGACTTGATAACACCTATGGCTTTGAAAATATGTGCATGCTGCCTGATTTATATAAGTACATAAGCATCATTCAGGATAAAAAATTTCCAAACAATATGCAACAAGTGATTCTAAATCATCTGTGGACTGCACGAAGCACAACAGAGTAATATTACAAAATTTAGATTCATTTTTATTCGCGGTGATTTGGCGCGGGTTCAGCGCCGTTCACGCTGGATCATTTTGTGCGATGCAACCTTGGTCTTAATGTTGCAAGTAATGTGTGCTTATCCTTCACATAACGCATTGGAACTTCAAACGTGACACAGTTTGACGCCAAACACCCTGGATCACGCAAATTTTGAGGTTGTAAAGACTTTGCCTTGGTATGCTCAAAATAAGTAGCTGTTTTGTACTCCAAGTGGGCGAGACTGAGCAGCTCCACGATTTTACGTGTCTGGATAAAAGCTGTTACAAGACGTGTGATATGATGCGATTTCAATTTTCATGCGCGAAGGCAACATTAAGAGGTGAGGTGATAAGTAGACCAGTTGCTACATGCTGCATCTTTTCTGCCACTAATTCGAGAAGAGCATGGTGAGTGGCCCACGTTTTCCCGCTTTGCGCTTTTCACACCCCATTATCAATGGCTAAATTGGCAGAGCTTTACTTCCACTCATTTGATCCCAAAAAACAAAGAATATTTTCTAGCATCGTTACTTCGTGCATTTCGCTGTTTAGCTCCGTCTCGAGTTCAATCCATCCCTAACCTGGGTATTTTAACTGTATACAAATGGCAACATATGAGATCAGTTGCACCAAAAACTCGATCAAACGATAACACGTTTAGACAGACAAGTCATCGTGATGTGGGCAACGCAGTGGCGAGTTCACGATGGCATTCATGGGTTTGTCACCCCACCATCACTGAGTTTAAAAGTTGTTTTTAATGCAGATGAAGCGGGTAAGTAGTCCCTAGAATCATCAGTCGCACAATACCCGAACTAATGTTGGAATATGCCAGCAGGTGTATGTCGAGCTCTCACGATTTAATGCCAGTTGGTAACGTATTCGTGCCCAACTCAAAAGTGGTGAAGCACTCAATCCAGTCAGGTCATGCGAAACCTCGTCAGATGTATGCCTCACTGGCTGCAAGGGTGGATAAATGTTATGCTTTTTAGGAAAGGTAAAGCGATCTCTATAGGGTGTTGCTATAATTCAGATCTTTTGAATGCGTTGCTTGTCGTTGATTTGGACTGACTTTGCTTCTCTAATAGGGGTTATTCTGCTTCACCTCGATAAATCTTCAAACAAATTATGAGATAGGTTACCTGCTGGGACAGATGGACCATAAGCAGGAAGTGGCGAATCCTCGCTACTAATTTATGTGCTTGAATTTCCCAGACGTTAGCCGTATACTGCAAATCTATGTGCTATGCAGCAGTCATGTGTTAGGGCAGTGAAGGCATAAAATTCACATTCGCTGATATCTACTTTAAGTAGATTTTGGCAAGAATTCGCGTATTTTTGCACCAATATGTTATTAAGCGGAGGTTAACGTCCCAATGAGGGTCATCAAAGGCCGAATGACGCCGCACTTCCTCATCGTGGTGATCCTTGACTCTGCAAAATGGGGTTTTGCATACTCTGGCAAGTGATGTACATTATCAATGCATAAGGGAGCCTTTCTTTTAATCGCATGCAAAAAACATCCTTCATAAAAAGGATTGGCATGACACTTTCCCCTGAAGGAAAAAAGTTTGCTTTTAAAGCTAGAGAACTTTGCATTCAAGTTGTGCATTCGCACCAATAGATCTCTTGGCGTTGAGGGCTCTTAGGCTGTAGTACACATGGCTAAGTCAAAGGAAGGAACCAGCGCTGTTCTTACTTTTGGAAAACTTCGTCCTTTTCATCTTATGTTAACCCAATTTCTTATTTTTGCGGACATTCCAGCGGTGATGAGTCATGTGCTCGCCACATCCCACCCTGCGTTGCACACACAGCAAGCGTCCTCGCATTCATTGAAAACTGATTCGAGTGCCATGATGCTGCGTCCAATTGCGGCTACTACCGCTATGCGAAGCAAACAATTGAGGGTGGAACCGTATGTGCACTTGCAGTCGCATTTGTTCCTCCTCTGCATGCCATCAGCTGCCAGGTCTTGTAGTGTTTGCTACTGCCGAGAAACGAGTAGGATGAGGCGTTAAATTAAAATAATAGGTGCTTTTGAATTGGCATCGGAATGTGAGCTGATGAAGAGTATCAAATATTGGCCAGCACCTTGTCTGCCACATAAAATAAACTCGTTTCCGTGTCGGCCAACTTTGCTCATAATGATACAGACTGACTGGCAGAGCAAAGTTGGGGATGGCTATAACTGGAAATCATTGTCGTGACGGTGTTCTTGAGCTTCTTGAAAGACATACTCTAGGGTTATCATTCCTCAGTATCCATTTAACCCATATTTGTAACTAGATCGTGAACTACGGGAGTAATCGTTAGGTTGCACCTCATCTGGCTATCAAAAACCGAACTGTTGATGATGACTATGCGAGTAAATGCATTGACGTTTCGCAACATTTCGACATTTTCCTTTTGCGTGGATCCAATTGGGGTAGGCAAGTGAGTGCAGTATGGTAAGCTAGATGAACTCCCGTATCCAAGGCAATTTGTTCTAGCACCAGCTACGCGTTCCCAACTCCGCATAATTTTGAGATGAGTGGTTGCGATCATGCTGCACTTCCTTACCACACTGGCATGCATGCCTTTGCGATTTGCCGAGTTGCGACAAGGTCGCAGTATCGTACGACTTGGTTTACATTGCATGCGACTACTTTGTGTGTTGGTCACGTGGAATACCATCCACATTTGTTTCGCACATTTCCCTCTCTAGAGCCGCTGTAAAGTTCATGACCAGTCTCATACTGTGTTTAAGCCATTAGTGCAAATCTCTAGTCTGTAGAGAAATTAGTGATCTCGCAATCGAATACGAAGTTGTGCCTACCAGCGACTGCTCCACGGCCACCACATCTCAGGCTAGGTTTAGGTAAGTGCTTTCAGTCCAATAAACCTACCGTATTTCTGCTTGCTATTGCTGATCTCATCTGATATGTTTGTGATTCGAGCATGCAAGACCGATTGCTCTTGCCTAACAAGTAACACGTCTCCTGTATATGGCGCAGTGTCATAGTTGCCCATTTTAAGCAACCACACCCACTGACTTTGAAAATCGGCCAAAAATACCTTGAGGACTGTAAGAAAGTGCAACTTTAATTGCAATGGTGATATTTGCTAGTTGGATGAGGATTGGCCACTGCCGTAGACGCAAAGTGGTCGCTGAAGCTCTCTAGAATTTAATGTAGAGTTGCATTTTAGTGCCCCCAATACCCCTCAGTTGCTCAGACTCTTGGTGAGTTTATTTCCTCTGGCCAGTTCAAAGCACCGTAGGATTCACTGCGACTCTTCCTGTACATACCTATGCGTTAGGCGATTTTCATCTAGTTAGGCAGTCAGTGGTGTTCTGACCACTTAACCACATACCGAATTCGAGGCAGTTAGCATTGCCAAATTAGAGTCATTAAACCTCATGTGGGTTTACCTACCACATAGACAGAGGTAGATAGAGACAGTAGTCTTGTTTTAGGTCACAGTCGCCTCCCCTCCAATCTCATAATCTTCAGACGGCATTGCAAAGAGCATGGGGGTGTTCCACTCAAAACTCTTGCTTTCTCAGGCACTTTACCTTCCCTTACCGCATCCTAAACAACGAACTGCTTCGACAACATCTCTCCACCGACACACTGAGGCCAATGTAGGAGGCGGATCTATACCAATGATCAATGCGTGTGCCACTAAAGCACTCTTATCTACTTCGAGCCTAGGTATTGGCTCCAATGTGGACATAAACACGTGCCTCTAAATTGCAATCACTAATTAAAGAAAGCTGTTTAACAACGGCAAGTTCCAAATTTGAACAAAAATATAGAAATGAAAAGATGCGGAACGCACTGCAATGCAGAATCGAAACCGCCTAGTCGAAGGGCTAGGTTATCTGTCAGATAACGTTCAGATAAAGAACCGAAATGTACTCGGTAAATAGTCTTTTACAGCAAAATTGACACTCAGGGAATAAAAGCACTCTGCGTTTGATCCGGATCGTACAAGTAGGCGCATTTCAAACGCATTTGCTTGTCCACTTAAACCTGTTGGTTGTGTGACCCCACCGGGAGCAACGAGCGGTGGCGACCAAAAGGGGAAGAGATCGTACAAATGATTTGACTGCAAAACAGATTTTAAAAAAGTTACACCATTGAATTTGCTTGTTCTTTTACGACCCACATTAGCCTCATATAATTTTTAGTAAAGAAGCGCAGATTTGGACGCAAACAAGGCGAATAAAGTGTAAGTGATACATATTCTTACTAAAAATAAGGTGAGACTTCTGCGCCAAGTATAGTCTGGTTAAGCTGATGCTGAAGTTCTTCAAATGATGGTCGACGTTTTGGTTCTGCGTCATGGCGGGGTTTCATAGTGTAGTAAACTTCTGTTTCACAGGCACAGTCATGGCATCACGACGAGGGAAGGCGTCCGCCTTCGAAAAGTAAGTTTTGCAATTCGTTATGCACATAATTATTGCAGTTTAAAATGAAAGAAACATGGAACTGAGCAGACCAGTCATCGAAACAAGAGAGCAGAAACCGGCAGTAATTCTTGTCGCCATCAACTACCACACAATCGGATAAATAAACTAACCTATGCACTGCATTTCGCCGTGAGGGCCGTGCATCAGCTTTAACATTAGGCCGAGAGCCGTTCATCTTTACCTCCGATGATGACCGATGAGAAGAGGCAGCAGCTGGAAGGCGATAAAGACGGCAGAGGAGTGCAATTCACCGTTCGATGCATAGGGTTGACAGGTGAGATGTTCCTCTGATGGGCATGCAAATACTCACTTGAACTCAAGTTTAACAAAATCTTGATTGAAATGTTGAATTTTGTTCCACCCAAAGCCGACAAGATTAGCGGTGCCACTTTCATCAACCATTACGCTCGACGATCGTTGGTCCCTGTGCACCATTGTTGCTGGCTGAGTGACTAGCCTTTCATGTCGTTAGAAAGTCTTCAACTTTACTGTGGTGAATTTCTTGCGCTTTGATGGGAATAGTGCATTATGCGATTACTGCACAGGTGGGACTTGCTTAAATGTGTTCATTTTCTGTTACTGTGCTGTAAACGTTTAGCCTAATTTACTTAGGCCGTTAAAGCAGCAGCTTATACCAGAGTTGAGACAGTAGGGCAGATCTAGTTGCAGAGTTCGTAAATGTGCTTGACATAATGGGGCAAGCGAGAGTGAGTGAGGGTCACTTTAATTGAGATCTATAGTGTGAGAAGCACGTCTGCTGCTTAATCTGAAAAGACTGATTCATCTAATTAAATGACTGACATTCTTATGCAGGCTTTGTGTAATAATAAGCAAATAACTTGCAAGTAAGACTAAATGTGGACTCCGCGCAACCAGATAATTTGCTCTTTAATCCGGTGTCGTAACTTACCACTAGCTCTGCATGAAGAATGGCCTGATTTGAACAGGAAAGAAAAAGTAAGTAGGATTGAAGGAGAGCGACGGTAGGCACCGACCTGAGCAGCAATGCAAAGGAGGTTTATGATGTCAGGTTGGCGCCCTGAGCAGTCTTGAGGCAGTCTTGCAGGTCACCGCTGGACATAAACTTGATGACATCAGTGACCCCAACATGGGGCGCATCGAATGAGAGGTTGAGGAAGCGCACAATGCGCTGATGCAATGGTATTTGTACCTCACGGAAGGCTTTGATGTTTATGCTGTTATAGATCTTCTTCACTGTTACCGTGCTGCCTCTTCTTACTTCTTTCTTCAATCCTACGTCCTCGCTCTGCATGAAAATGCCTCAACTAGAACAACCTCACGGGTAATGGGTCTAAATTAGCATGAGAAAAGGACTGGAAAATTTAAAACAATGCAGAAAGCACTTGTCTGCACCATTGTTAATATAGGGCAAAGTCCAGGCTGCCAACTTTGCTTCAAGCAATTTACTGCAGCAAGACGTAGCAACCATGCCAAGCTTTGGAGTGCAAACTACAAATTGTTTCAGCAACGTCCTTTAAGGCTAATGCGGTGGTGAAACTTCATCTTGCAATGATCAGCCTAATGATGATTAAATCCATTATTTCGAAGCTCAAGGAGGCGAAAGGTGGCTAATAAAGCAATTTAAAAGATAAATTTCGCATGAATATGAGCCATTACTCTACACCCGGAATCGCATTTCTATAGAACTGCATGAATTATGGACGCATTATTGGCCTGATGGGCCTGATGAATGCTCGCATCCATTCAAAATCCATCATTGAGTAAATGGCCTCAACGAAGATCTAAATTCAGTAATGAATAAAATTTGAGCCCTAAAAAAGGAATCCTCTTAAAGCAGATCAAAATGCGCGAATGAGCAGGTAAGCAGATTCGTGATGGTCGGATGGTATCAAGATTGGAGGGTAGAGCAAAGTAAGTGATCCTAAACATACGAACTGCCATGGGTTTTCGGCTAACCGGAGAGTAAAATGTGCGGAGGCATGTATGAACATAAAGTGTATAAGGGATTTCAGCGTCAGAATGGATACAATAATGGGTTTGCGAGTTTTTGAATGGATTTGCGGATAGAAGGCCTAGAAATTGGTAAGAAACTTACCTTTGGCAGTGCAGTCTGTATTTACTGACGGTGGTATAAAACGCAACTGAATGCGGAGGCACCTGCACACAGCAATGCTCCACTGTACGATTATTGGCCACAAGTATAAGAGACATAGCCGTAATCAGGCGGTTGCTATGCTGGTGACAAGATCTCTAGAATCATCGCAGTTGCCATCACCTGACCGGTCAGTTCTCCAGTTAGGCAGGAGCAATAGTGATACTGACTGGATATTGAGTAAAAGCACGATTCCGTTGATAGATTGCACATCTATCTGAACATGACATGGAATATTTCATGCGACATGCTTAAACGCATTGGCAGCCGAATGCGGTGACTGCCAATAGACATGCCACTCTTGTAGTACGCACTCCCACCATTCATCAGCGCTTAGATGACATCACCCAATTTAGCTGTGAGGCAGGCGCCTTTGAAGACAGTGTAAAAATTGCAGTAAATGAATGAGTTGCATTGCTACAAACCTCCATATTACGACATCTTTGACGCCTGCACCTGCTTAGCCATGACGATTTTGAGCAAGCCCTGAGCTACTTCACTCACAACGCGTGCTTACTGGGTTGCCTCTCTCCAACTAGGAAGTGCCACAGCTTCATGGTTCTTCTCATTTGCTGGCGACTGCATACTGAGGGAATGATCCACTACCCAGACTCCAGTGTGAACGGGCTTGCCGGTGGGCACTGGTATGGGCAGTGGTGACAGCTCCATATTGACGTGTGGATGGCACCAATACAGCTCTGCAGAAGCGCTAATGTGTTGACTCTCAACTGGCATTATTTTGATGCCTGTGAGGCCTAGGCAATGAGTTAGAAATACTGTCTGCTAGTTGTTGCCCTATTTTCTCAGTTATCAGATAATTAATTTTGTAGTTTTGCATAAGACTTTGCAAGTGCTCCTCTTCGACATAAATTACTGATTCTGTTGTAGACAAGTCAGACATTAATAGAAGTACTGTTGTACGGCTGAGGTACTGACGCCAATCAGCATGTCATTTGCGACGGTGCGCTGTGGTGGCAGCCGTGTCTGTGGCCCCTTCATTCATAACAGCCAGTACGGTGGATACGAGTGTCACTGATGTGGGTTGCACACCAACGATTGGCACGAATAACTCCGATGCAGATGAAGACTATTTGTGTGCAACGATTGTAATTTTACCTGAACTCTGAATCATTTTACATTTTAGTAGCCAATTTTAAGCCACCTTTTTAACGTCCAAATACATTCACATACCTATCTACCCACCTAAATGCTTATCTGCCTACTTTGAAGATTATTCATTAACAAACTCTTTAAATTAATGGGCTTTTCGTTTAAGAAGACAAGGACTACAAATACGTCCCTTTCAACACCAAACCTTTACTACGACAACCCTTTGTAATGTAAGATAGACGTAAACAAAAGGTGAGCTTTAGCGTACTTTTACTTGCGTCAGAGAAAGAGGACGTCTTATGATGAGGGAATACTAAACAAGGCTGTACAAATGACCGCATCTTAAATTGTAGGGTTCGACTATAAAAGCAGCAATGGCGGTTTAGTGCAGAGTAAAGCGCATAGTGGCCCCTCGCTTTTGAGCCAAAAATGTCCTTCAAGGTGCTAGTGCTCAAATGATCTTTTGTTAAGAAGCTAAGCAGGTATCCAGATTGGCCGAATAGATGGGTGAATGTGAGTAGACCTAAAATAGGTGGCTCGAAGTGGGTTAAAATGCAGCTTACCATATTTGTTTGTGCATCCCACCAATAGGAGTTGTGCACCGATTGCCGGTGTGCAATCCGCTACAGTGACATTTGCATCAAACGTCATGCAAACTATAAATTATGGGTTAGAGGCAGGGCTGTCACTACATTGTACGCCCGAGTGACACTTTAGTTGAAGTCAGTGGCTCAGCCGTAAAACAGTATTACTATTAAAGCCCACTCTACTTTTAACGAAAGGGAAACATTTGCAGTCTTGTGCAACCCCATGTAGTTAATTTTTTAACAAAAAGTAGAGGACCATGCAAACCACGGATTTGTGGGGTCTGATCTTCATTTTACACAGTGCTTTGCCCCTGACGCTCTTTTCGAAGACGTATAACTGATTGACGGATGGGTTACACTCAATCGAATTTGTGTGAGCTTCCAAAAGGTCGACCTCAATGCGATTATTCTGCAAATTTTTTATGATATCAACGCTGAAGTGTGGAGTAAGTAGCAGCCCTCAGATAGCGGCTCATTTGCTATTTGTTCGTGGAATGTAAAACTGCCCATTTACGGCATCTAGTTAATTCGTTACATACATTAGCGTTAAATCCAATGGTTGACTCCTGCCCTAAGCTTGGGATGAGACTCAATACTGCATTATTTATCAGTCAAAATCCAAACAAGCATGAAATAAATTTGTAATTGTATGTTCTGTACAGTCAAGTTATGAATAAATTGATGAGAGTGTGTGATGACATGATTGTAGATGAGTGAAAAGCTAGCAAACAGAGTAAGCGAATGCTATTGTTAATTTGAACATATGCAGTCGATGCAATACAAAAAGAGCAACAATTTGGAATGGTTGAGGGTTAAGTAGTCACGCCTAGGTAGTCATATTTCCAAGAATTCTTCCTCCTTTCGCAGGGTAAAAGTGGGGCGAGATTAGTTAATTTGCAACTCCGCCCATTTCGCTTTTCATGATTCCGTGCTTACAAATCGAGATTTGCTATTTCCGTGATAAGACTGCACTCGATCTCAAACTCTTTGTACATTTGTTCGTAGTCCTCCTTTGTGGCCTCTTTGTTCTTTTCCATCCATCTGATCGTCTCCTTACATTTTGCTAGTACAAATTTTAGGTACACTTTCGAAGTCCTCTGCTTCACCTCTTCTTCCTCCAACTCTCGTTTTATGCTGTAGACATAGTCGACTAACTTATTCATCGCCGCCATTCTTCTCCTCTCCTTCTCATCCTGCCACTTGAACTTTTCCGCTTCTTTCAGCATCTGCTTTTTTTCCTTCTCAGACAGACGACCCTTGTAGTTGGTGATTGTGATGCTGTTCTGTTTCTTTGTCCACTCTTCCACCGCCGACACATGGAGAATGCCATTCTCATCAATTTTAAAGGTTACATCAAACTCAATCTCACCACTCGGTGCCGGTGGAAAACCCATTGCAGTGAACTCGCCCAGCAAGTGGTTGTCACTCGCCCTTGCACATTCACCCTCAAAAATACTAAATCGAATCGCCGTCTGATCATCTTTAGCCGTATACCAAAGCTTAGTCTGTTTCGTGGGAATGCGCGTGTTGCACTTTATCACCGTTACAGCCGCACCATCATACTGTTTTACACCTAGTGACAGTGGTGTCACGCCCAGCAGCACCAAATCCCGCATCCCATCCGGCCTTTGGCCAGTCAAATTGGTCACCAGCTAAGCTGCTCCGTAGCCACAGCCTCATCGAGATTGACAGACTTTTTCAATTCTCTGCCATTGAAGAAGTTCTGCAACAACTTCTGCACCTTCGGAATACGCGTCAATCCACCCACCAACAATGTCTCGTCAATATCAGCCTTCTCCATCCTCGCAGCATTCAACGCAGTTTTCAATGCACAACTGTTCAAATCGGGCCCGTGTGAGAGTCACAGTGAAATCAACGTTCGTATATTCAGCCAAACTTAATGGCCTCTTTGCCTCCTCACACTCTTTTTTTAGGCGGCTGATCGCTTTCTTACTAGTAGTCAGGTCTTTTCCTTCGTGCTCCTTCTTGAACGTCTTTACAAAGTGGTTCACTAGTCGAGAATTGATGTCCTCACCATTAAGGTGTGTGTCACCACCATCCGCCTTCACCTAAAATTTTCCATCCTCTATGGACAAGATGGACACGTCGAAGGTACCGCCACATAATCAAGGATGAGCACGTTGGACTGTTTATCAAAATTCTTATTCATACCATAGGCGATAGCAGCCGCTGTCGGCTCATCGATGATTCGCAGAAAGCTTAAACCCGCTAGTTTACAAGCATCAATCGTGGCCTGACGCTGAATGCCGCTAAAGTAGGCTGGCACCATAATGACAGCATCCGTAACCTTCTCATTCAAGTACGCTTCCGCTACCTCCTTCATTTTCGACAGTACCATGGATAGAATCTGCTCAGTAATAAAGCGCTTTGTCTTACCGCAGTGCTGCACCTTGATCTTTGGACTTTTCCCGGAATTTATAACTTTGATGGGCCAACGCTTTATGTCAGCCTGTATAGCCGTATCTTTAAAATGGCGGATGATCAGGTGCTTCACATCAAACAGTGTTGGTGGGGTTCATGACTGCCTGCCTCTTCGCAGCCTCACCGATGAGACATTCCTGATCCGTAAAAGCAACACAACTTGGCGTTGTGTGGTTACCTTGGTCATTGGCTATAATTTCAACTTTGCCATCTTTAAAAACCCCGACGCACGAGAACGCTGTTCCCAGGTCAATGCCGATGGCCGGACCTCTTGACATGATTTCGTCAAATGGAATAAGAGCAGCACGCTTAGCTTAATGAAGATGATCTCCACGATCTCAGTAGCCCTTTGTATTAGCTGTGATTGATCATGGCGAACATTTCCATGGAGCGCGCCAATTACTCGATTGCTGCCATCCAACCAGTATCTACCAATGCTTTAAGCTTCTTCTTATTAGCTGACAACTGCACACTCGAATAAAATGACGGCGAATGCGGGCTCCTGTGTGAATACGCCTGTGAGCAAGCACTATTATGAGCCGTGGCGACAGCTCCATTTTGGCGTGTGTGGCGTAATGCAGCAGTGTAATAGCGCTATTGCATCAACTTTTGACTGGCAAGTTTTTGATGCCTCATTATTACTGCTATCCTCAGCGTGAATCAGGTGAGGGATTACGGAAGCAAACATTGTGCTACATGACTGACTTACCCACTGTGACTATGAGCCAGCTTCGAACTCAGGGTGTGATTTTGTTTGCGAAGATTAAGCTGGGTATTAGTGGCTATAGTCAGGGAACCCAATTCCAAGTGGACAATCACACAAATTTTAATTAAAATGCTTCGCTAGGACATCTTTTCCTTTCATGTAACTTCACTTCAGATGGTAACCATGCCTCATTGCTACAATAATTGTCACTTAAAATGTGTTCATCTTAGAGTGAAAGGCACTTACTGTAGTGGTTAAGGCATCCTAGCAGCTGGCAACAAAATTACCTCTGCGAAAATGCTATCTTGCTTGCCATTTACGTTGGGTCCTTGCTAGCACCTCCTGTGACCGGTGCATCTCAGAGTGAAGTGGCGAGGTAGTCGAAGAAAATGTGGTTTGGAGGTATTCCTACACCACAGTCACCACACTCTATATTCCAAGCGCGTCCGTTACGCCAAAATTGGATGCGGTTACTTAGGAGCCGATGATGGACACAAGACGAGTTGGGTGTTAATTAGCCGAAGAGAGTCAGGCAATTTGGTTCCTCGCGTCAGTAGTCAGCGTTCAATTGCTAATGCTTTGGGGAAAGAGGTTAAACTAAAGCACAAGTGACAACGCCCGCAGTTTACAAAGTTGTTAACCGTTTTGGAAGAGCAAAAGGCACCAAGAACCGGGGAACCAAGAGCACTATTTTACTTGGGAGAGAGAGCGCATAGGTCGAAAAAGAGCAGACAGGCCAATCGTGAATCTGAGTAATGGAGAGGTTTTAGCGCTGCCAAACTACAGCAACAGATTTTCTTTGCCTTCCGAGCGATCACCGGTGATGTGCACCATTCAAGAAGTTATGGGCAAGGGTATCGATCTCTCAAATGCGTGGTAAAATGGCGACTCAATGCCGCTCTGATTCATTACGCCATGGGCCGATGCATCCGTGTACCCAAATTTAGAATAGTAACTTGGACATCAGCATCCACTCCAGTCTGTGCACACAAATGCAGCATAATTGAGTCTTACTTTATCCACACAAATCTCTTGATCTTAGTTCACTCTTGAATAACCTTGGCATCGGCGATGACCTCCCGTCATTCTGTTATTTTGAGTTAAGGAGGCATATGCCTCCATCATAGTGAGAGTGGTTGCGCACTTCGTCTTGCACAATGAAAACTGTGGTTTTGAAGTAAATTAAAGAGAGCCTGAAAAACTATGTCATACCAGCCGATGAGTTTGCGCACTTTGTTTTCGAGTGGATGACACTGTTGCTTATTGCCTTCGCCCATACTTACATGTCTCGCATCCAATGCCACCCGATCCCCTTCTAATTAATAACAGAAAATGGCATAAAAAGAGATGGTAAAATTCCTCTGCATATGTGGTAGGTAATGGTTGATTGAAAGGTGTTTCGATTCACTGGTAGGCAGTATGTAACCACAGCGTTTCCACTGACGGAGTTTAGCACTATCTCCACTTCTGCCAAAGATATAAACTAGGAGGAATGAAACATGCTTCGAGACAAATAGGACTTATACCTGCCCACTCCATTTGCCATTTCTCTGAAATTCACATGCAATCAGGACTTGTTGGATTTACCATCGTTTTTATTTTGACTGACATCGCAACTCAGAACCAGATTGACAAAACCAAAGGCTGCAATTGCTTAAAGCACTTTCAAATGGATTTTTAAATGCCAACAAGCACGCACCGAAGCAGGTGAGAAGGACTACAGAGATAGGGTTTCTGCCTGAAGCGCATTGACCGCGACTGCCATATTCACATATACTGTACTCTCAACAGTGTAGAAAGTCAGATAAATACCTCTCATAGCAGTTTATACGCAGATGGTCAAACACTTTTCTGAGCGTCGCTAAGTGTGTTGTATGTCACCATTCCACATCGAAGTGCGCTAAGCCTGATCGCATAATAATATGGTGAGCCACTGAGCAAAATGACATAATGTGCCATGCTTCGAATGAAACGACAAAGGTCAGATGTGATCTTAGGTTTTGTTGGGCAAATAACGCAAACCAAACAATAGGGGGTGTTAAACAAACCACATTTTACACCACTGGTGCAGGCCATCCATATCGTTGCAGAAAAGGAAAAATACGTTGTATACTACACTTAGGATATGACGAAGCGCTAGAAAAAGCGCTGTGCACTAATTGTAGCATGCCGCATAAAGGCCACAATGTAACCGCCTTTGGCTCATGAGAGCACACCTTACGTTGCGGAGAAAACGGAAATTTGACTAGACCTAGTAGAGTAGCTGAACGTGCAGTCACATCAGTCTCCCAGTCATAATGAGTTCTTAAATCAGGAAATGACACATTCAGATGCTTACGAATAACCAAGTTTGAGTCGACGCGGGTGTCAGATCGGGAACTTGTCGTGCGATTAAACTTTGCATGCCGCCTCGAAGCCTGTATTTGTGCACCTCGATGCTTACAAGCCTGATAGGTGAAGGTGGAGTCAACCACGTGTTTCAACACCTGTGCATTCACCCTGTGGACAAGAAACGGGGTGCCTGGTAGGTTGTTGTAACTGCATTTGATTTTTACAAATGCGGCAAAGGGTGCTAGTGCAAAGCCTTTCCGGATTGAAGGTGGTCTTTCCATTCCATCTCGCTTAGTCGACTGCCTGCATTTTGTCCAAGGAACCCATAGAGGGGCAAGGTAAGATCATTTCTAGCACTCGACTCTGTTCGCTATTCAGGAGGAAGCATCTGACAAATGCCAGTGCTCGTTAGATAGGAATTTTCATCTTTCCAACTCTCCATAATGATAGCGCGATAATTGCGTTTATATGCAAACGCATTTAATGCCTTTGAACCCTTTATATCCCCTCATTTGTAATAATTGTGCTGACCAACGTTTTATTGAGTGGCGTGCTTACTGCAAGCATGGCGATTGAATGTGCGGTAAAATGGACAAGAATCGCCAGGGATAATGTATAGCTTCCAATCATGTGCAGCGCAGCAGTCAAACCGAATCAGGACCACCGGGAACAGTCACTGACTCTTGTCCAGCTTGATGCTTGTTTTAACTCAGACCCAATGTCATTTTTCAAGATGCCTGTTTAATAACACGGCTGCACACAATTTTTGTTCTTTGTGACTGCCAGTGCATTGGCAAGCTGCTACTGGACTTATGCGGCACCTCCTCTTGATATTGCAGAAGAATAAGTGACGACTCGTAAAATGAGGTGCATAAGAAAGTCTACTGAATAAAGGTAGAAAACAATAGACATGACTTCATTACCATGTAGGAGTGCTGCTTATTAGCATTGTGGTTTCAAGTCTGCCCAACGCCGTAGTTAAATTCTCAGATGCAGAAAGCCAACACTGTGAATGCTAACGACTCCGAAGCTAGTGATGCCAATAGTAACAACAAATCCGGCAAGCGGATCCAACGGACGGGGCATGTGTGTGACAAGTACGTTCCTACTGTGCGCCGTGTAGGGCGTTTGGTAAATATTACTTAAGATAGGACTTCTATCTAATTTATTTGCAGATGTCCTCAAAGCGGGGACGCAGAGAAGCGACTATGCAACCTCGACATCGGTTTCACTCGACATCTTAGCCCCAAACGCGCCTTAAAACTCAGACTGAGTATTTTCAACACAGTTTTGGGTTCACTCAAGGCATGCGCTTTTGCTTATGCCAATTTTAACAGAAGTACAAACTTTTCAGTCGCGCATTAGCCAAGCTCTTTAATAAAAACGGAATGAATGGGCGAATGAGGGAAGAGGCCCGCTGTAAGCAACAGCCACCTAGTCAAATTGCTTGGGGTATTTGCCCTTCGATCTGACTGAAATGTATCAAACAGTAATGCAAACATAGGAGTGGATTGCTTTTTTTCATTCTGCTTGCGTGGGCAGCTGCAACCTTATTGGGTTGCATTGTAGGATTTCCCTTTGCCATGCTATGATCGGAAAAAACACTTTTTGTTCTAGTCTTTCTAATTCGAAAGGAGTTTTGATTTTGTATTTCTCGTCTTTCTACACCCCTTCAGTATTCTTGCCCATCCTACCATTATGATGCTATTTAAGCTTATTACAATTATTTGATGTTTTTAACCCTAAATTATGGCTACACTTGACCCTTTCATTAATCGTACTCCGCGGGCATACTTCATGCATTTCTACTCAGAGAAACGGCTCACTCTATCCATCGATTTTTATTGTAAAGTCCTTCCACTTACGGCCATTTCTTGTATGGCAAGTGCATATGTTGCGGCTGGAATAAGCATAGCAGGTAAAGTCGTGAAAGCGGAAATAAGGAAAGGTGTCGTGACTTGCCTTGAGTTTCTCTGATTTTTACTCGTTCTATACCTTTTGTTTCGATGCCACAATTTGGATCAAGAAGACTACTCAGGCGTAGAACGTAGAAGACCAAACAGGGGGATCAGAACTGTTTGTGTACCTTTCCTACTTTAAAATGAATTAAATTATTGTGCGCGAACTGCAATATGCTGAATTCGAAGACACCGCGTAAATGAGCAGAGTTCCATGTCACTGCAATACCGGTTGTGGACTCTGACTGAATTGAGCTCTACTCTTGTCAACGTTAAGACGATAGAATGGGTTTCACCTACGTAATTGGTTGCCTTTTATAGATGGTTTTCTTTAAAATATATAAGCTTTTGCTTGGGGCTTTTGAAGCATATATAAAGGGAACCAAATTCCATCATCAGCTATGAAAAACGAAAATAGATGGCATTTAACGCTTAGCCATTTTCATGCATATTTTTAAATAACCCGCCACTGCATAATTGAAACCTCATGGAAGCTAAAGAAGGAGCGTCTGAGCCACCTTTCTATTAAAGGCAGGCATAGCAATAAAAAATGAGAATAGTACGAAAACAGCGCAACGGCCTTAACAAACTCTTCGATGGCAATAATAGACATTGCTAGGACAAAAAAATAATGCACAGTTTAGTATTTTTAACCAAAGATAAGGATGGTGACAAGGGGCATTGAAGCAACTTCTCAGGCAACCATTTCCAATTCAGATGACGGACCACAGTCACACTGTTATGGAAAAGAGGGAGATTTTTCCAGAAAAAGGTTTTTGTAGCTGTGTCAGAAAAGGAATCTGAAATCGATAGAGAAAGAAGATTGTACGCAGGATGTTTTTGTGGGGAGAAAAGGGGAGCAACCTAAATAAAGCGCATGTAACAGAGTCAGCAAGAGGCAGAGGAGTGACAAACTGACTCTGTGAACACCGTTCTATCGACCGGAAAACATTTGGGAAATTACGAGGAAAAATGACACAAGTAATCACGTCATTAATTGAAATAACAACAGCATGATTGAGAAGCGCACTATCCATACCTAGAGTGGCTTCCAAACAGACCCAACACGTGAATGTAGTTCGAAATCTGCAAAACTTTATCGCTGAGAGTGGTTCAAGTAACTGCCAGCAAAAAATTGAGCACTTGAAATTCGTATCGTTTAAATGCAGCTAACTACCCTACAATTCCTGATGAGATGATGGGTCTAATTCCTGACAGTTGGCGTGTGCATCAGGAAGGTTTTCACGCGTGCTCTCAACTACGAGAGTAAAGCTTGTTTCATCAAATGCCAGGTCATCACCCCGAGCAATAAGAATAAACAAGCAGATTAGGAGATAAACGCATTAACTGCAACGGGTTTTTTGGAGTTGCATTCCATCTATCCCTTCGACTATTCAATACTCTTTGCAAATTTCTTTCGCCTTTGTGGTAGTCATAAATAAAGGCTTTGAAGATCATTGCAATGTCAACTTTGGCCAAATTAGGTGCATGCAATTTTAAAAGTGCTTCATTTTTCATCCTAGCGAACAAAATAAATAACTTATATGGCATAAGCCAAGTGACCGCTACGCTGCTAAACTGCCTTTAGGGTGTTGAAAGAAAGAGGAGAAGCCCAATTATTCTGCTATTACTTGCCCCGACACAACGTGAACGAAACCGTAAATTTGAGTTTCCCACAACAGTCAATAATGGGAGCAAACCAAATCAGGGTTGATTAAAATTGCCGTTCAAAATCGCTAGAGGCATCAATGACTTCCGGTTTTGACCCACCCTCTAGAAAAATTATCCACGGAAGAAGATCATATGCATAACGAACTTGCAACAATTTACGGATCAGTCTTAGTACCGTCTGTCGAATGAATAAAGAAAGCAGAACCGGTGTTGTTATTCTAAAAATCGTAAACAAATTTATAGCACGTGCAGCTACCACTTCGCCTAGTGTATTTTTAGCAAAATAACCCTCCGTTTTCTCGGTATTAGTTGCAAATCCATAGGAACATGTAGAACCAAAGCGGAAAGCTGGTTGCACGTTGGATTTCTAAAATGATGGTTGAGCATTTACATCTGTTTGCAGTGCAAAATTTAACTACACAAACATCTTCTCAAACTAGCTATTCAGCCATTATACTGGTAGTCTTAAAGTATATTCCATGTTTGCGGACCATTTGTAAATCTATTACACAGTAATCTCCAGGTTTTTACAATTCATTGACTTCATAAATGGTTCAAAATGTTTAATGCTTATCAACGAGACAATGTGCTACATCGATAGCTGCTACCTCGAATCGAAATGACAGCAAAAACATCTTTGGATGCTTATAGGTTTTCCTGGAATTCGGTAGGTTTACGAAAAGGACGTGCAAAATTGCTCCTTGAAGCCGAAATCGACTTCAAGTTTTAACATCCTACTTTGAAAATAGTAGGCATTTCTTGTAAAGCAGTCTAGATCGGTAACGGTGTAAGTTGTCACGCACATATTCAGGACGTCTATATTTTAGGCCTTACTCTTATACCTATCCTCGTTTCATGGACTCCACTAGCAAGTTGTATTTATGTCAGCTCCCGTAGCACCCACTTCATCATAAATGCGTTACAAACGTGCTGCGAAATTTAACAGCACGAGTCTTTGTCAGTGAGAGAAGCGAACACAACACAACTGCCTACCAGCGGATCCTGGAAAGTAGGAGTACACTGGACGCCAAAACAGCATTGCATCAGCTAAGAAATCATGCTACTTACTGCCCTTACTCTATTAACAGCTTTTATTTCGTATAAAATGCCAAAGCAGGATCTTCGTCATCCAAAGCTGCGTAAACTGCAGCTCTCAATGCAGATAATAAGGTAATGCTGATACCAAACAAACCTAAGTTGGTACAAATGATGACAATGGCAATTTCGGGGCCATTGGGTGGATAATGTACGTCTAGCATCAGTTCACCATTGCGTAAATTCTTGAGATATGTTTCTTCTACTTTTCACCTTTTACTTCCATTTAACTGCATGAGAGCTTACAAAGTATCACCTCAAAGATTCCGCTGAGACCCAAACTTGAAAAGGTGATAATCAGCAAAAAACCATCCCTTTTAACAGCAAAGAAGCAGTAACCGAAACGCAAGCTGCTCTTAACGTAATGATATTGGTCTAGCACAGCCTTATAAGGCGAAAAAAATAAGAGTTGAGATGTTAGGCCAAATCAAGCAACCTAAATCTCTCACACCCTCTTTTCCCTGACTTCTTCTTCGGCTTCAGCCGCATCCATTTGGCTACGATGCATAGTTAGCGCCCCGCAAGTCGTTAAAACCGATGAATTTTGGGTCCCACTTTCTGAGTGCTTCAACCTAAGACACCTGCAAGCAGGCTAAGAATAAAGCAGTGCATGATCCCACTCCATCACAAATAACCAAATCAAGAGCACGCCTGCGTAACAGTCCAAAATTGCGGCACGAAAAGCTCAACATCTAACTAGATATTCTTAAGCCCTCTGAGATAATAACAGGGCTTAAAAACCAGGTCGCAGAGCTCACTTCACCTCGCAGTCGCTTGCTCACTTAATTAGCTCAGTTTTTTACTAAATCCCTTGGCGTGACAGTGGCGACAATATCAATCATGTGTTTTGCCGCCGAATTTTCTTTTTCGAACCATAAAGTATAGACTCAAGCTGCATAAATATAACACTTGAAGCCTCGATTTTCAACACACCAGAAGATTCCGTAAAAGCGAAACTCATTGTAGAGCCTTTCTTAGGTCCATTTTGTCAGCCATCATGCAGGCATAATAATGAGCAGATTTTGCACCGGTAATGAACTCACAAAAATTTGGCTTCCACTGCAAAAGCATTAAACTACTAACCTGTAATTTTGCGACGAAAAAATTTTAAAATGATTGGACCTACACCACTATGAGCCAAGATTCGTCTTCCCTAAAATGCTTATAAGCAAATGCTTGTTCACTCCAACGAGAGGTTCGTTTAGCATCAATAATGCGCATCACGTGTCTGGATATGTGAAAGCTCAGCCGGTAGAGAACCACCGCAACAAGGACTTACAGTAGAATTCAGGCTTTGTTGATCCCGTTGAGTGGTACACATTCTTTTCATGAAAAGTGCATGTGGTAATACGTGTTTTGTTGCCACATTATGCTTGGAATCGATGTCATCAGGTTCAGATTTGATGCCCTCGCCTCCTGCATACACAGCTACTGTTGTCTAGATTAAGTTTATATTGTCAATGGACAGGGACATCAGGCACATGGTGAGCATCAAGGCTTCACCGCTTCTCGCTAGTGGTATAACGGTGACAGGAAATAGCAGATTACACATTTTATCGAAGGCTCTGGAAATATGAAGCCGAGTAACCTCTGGTGAAGTAGCGAAGCGCGCTTTAACTATCTGCAGGCACCATTTTAAGAATTTTGAAGCACAGCTGCAAAGGTTCCGGTGTTTTAAACTACACTAGCAGTAAAAGTTTACTTGACTACTTATGAGGCCTAGGATTGTACCATTTTAGAGGTGGAACCAAGCACTGCTCATTTTCATAAAGCATGACAAAAAATTTTGCACATTTGATGGGTCACGAAGGGTATTGTAGGCAGATAAGAGCATGCTTTAGCTACCATAATCAATGATGGTAAAGTGCAATGTGGATAGTTAACCACAGCCCAAAGCGAGGAGCCGCAATAAAAGAAGCCCAAACTTCCAAAAGAGAAAGGAAAATCCGGCCCCTTTAAGCATTGGCACCCACTTCACTTTTGACCAAAATGGGAAAATAGGAATAAAATGGAAATAAAAATTCCAAAAATGAGGCTCTGATCACCACAACAGTGATGGGACAGGTGGCAGGAATTATAATACCGTTCGAAATTTAATTCGTTTTAAGCAGCGACACCGAAGTGAAGTTGCATAAAAAATCGTATTTGCACCACTCCCTTTCTATGCTGAAGATGACTTCAAAATATTTCATAGCAAAACAAGGCAGGAAACCTGAATAATAAAAAAGAATAAGTGATGTCTTCTTTGTTTTAGAATATTTTCCAACCTCAGAAACTTAAAGGATAAAATTATCGGTACCCCTACCACCCACAGCTATGGTTTTCTGCTTATCTACCACATTTCCACTACGCTGACCTGGCTTTCAACACTGCTCCACCTCATTTTTCTGCCTATCTGCTTCATCTTATCACTGCTATGTAGCTCTCATCTCCACAGAAATTTATTTCTACACATCCACCTTACCTTCTTCTAGATGTCAAGATTTCTTTAAAATCAAACTAAATTACTGACCCTTCCACATCAGCCTCTCCTAGTTTTCCTGCATTAATCACTCCAAAACCCTATTTTTACAACCCACCTGAATTCTTAACGACTCTCTAGATCCTATAACTCCAGGATCTGACTCAAAAAATTTATAGCCATTAGACCATCCTGTTCCCCTCATTCTAGAGCCTAATTCATTGTCTACCCCAGTACCTTCTCGATTTCTTGTTCTGATCACTTCAAGACCCATCTCTCGACACGTCTAACACAGTTCCATCCCAAATTTCCTATTCTTGTAAATCTAAAACCCAAACGTGTGCTTCATTACCTTAATTCGGGTGCCTCTTTCCGCCCAACCACACATGGACATAATTCGCCACCTACTTCCGTCCGCTTCTCTTTGTCCTTGAATTCCTGTGCTGAAATCACAACTCTATCTACTTGCCTCAAGGTTCCTCCCTAGCAGGATCTGATCTTCTGCAAGCCTACCTCCAACCTCATTAAATTTTTTTAGATCGCATCATTCCAGGCCCTCAATCGCTTTAAATTTCATAACATCTATCGCTCCATAACCTGCATCTCTGGCTTCATGCCTAAGTTCCTTCCCCATAATGCAATCCTTCACAGACCAGAATGTAGTTTCTCAACATGTCCACCTCAGTTCCTCCACAGATCCTAGCCACCACTTAGATTCACTTCACTGCGTAATTTGTCTTGATTGTGCCCCACTTCCGATTCCACCAATAAAATTTACGATTTTATGATAGATTCGCCCAACTATTCCAACAGCTTACCCAATTCACTGCAAGAAGTGATTCTCTCTATATGCATTTTAGTTCCTCCTACTTTCCTTGGTTTCGTCACCGCAAGAACAAATTAATCAACGATCCTCCTAGGTTGTAATCCAGTTAAATAGCTCCCATTATTCCATTATTCCAAAGCCTAGTTCCTCCAAGGCTTCCAATTCTCATCACTTCAGGACTTAAACTTTCATCACAAGCCCTATAAAGTCCAGAATTTGTCGTTTGCTTACTCATGCAAGTGAGGCGGAAGAGCGGAAGCCGGGATAGGGATAAGCAGAAAACAAGTAAATGGCTGTAGAGGTACATCGAAAGCTAGGAAAATAGAAGCATATAAATAACCACAAACTAAACAACAAGCGAGTAGGTAAATTCAGGGTGGGTGAAATATTAGACAAGCAAACATGGCAAAATGTAACGAATTTGCCGATTGCCCAATTGCTCCTGCCGTCACAAGGTATCACGCCAGCGACAATCGATGTGATGACTGATTGGTTGGAAGAGAGGGAGTTGAGTGCGCTAAACACCTACGGCTACACCCCGGCCCAATAATTGTTGACGACAGCCTCCACCAACGTCTGGAAGAAGAACAATTGCACTTTATAGATAAACTTTTGATAGTGATAAGGTGGCAGAGCAACACAAACGCGCGGGGTTTGTCAAATAGCACCGACTCCAATTTTTGTTAGACATACAGCGCAGCTGTGCTAAACTACGCTAATTAAGCAGCGCATTTGCTACTCTGGCTGTTAACTTGCTCCCAAGCTTTAAAAACCAACAATGATTCTAAGAATGCAATCCCAGGAATTAAGGAACGGACTCTCAGCTAAAGCATTCAACAAAACCCACTCTATGACTTGCCTTAAGTCGTAAGTGCGTATGGTTTGCGTGTAATCATTTACTTATGTTCAACATAACGCGCAAAAACTTGGCAGTCCATCATCACAGCACTACTGCTTTGATTCTCTACCAATCTCTCCCCATCCCTAAGTATGCACATTATGTTTGCTAAAGGCTTGACATGTGATTGGAACACATTTGATTTTCATTTAGCAAATTTGCTGCAAACTTTAAATAAAATGGATTTTGTAGCCCGCCGCTGAGCAAACACATTGACGCTTTGTGTGTGATGAAATGGAGATCCAACTGTGCCCTTCATGTGTGCTAGACAGGAATTACGGCTGAGATCAGCTTACTTAAGGCCTTCCGACGACACGATAGCAACACAGTTCCTTCTTCTAAAACAGTCAGGACAAGCCAAGAAGCCGGACAAGGGCCTCATCACTTTAGCATGCTGGAAAACTGGGTTGCAAGAAAAGGAGGAGGGGAAGGGAAGAACAGAGAAAGTAAGGAGAGGGAGGAAGACGCTACCTTTTTTTATCCTCAGCGCTATTATTATCCGCGCTTCTCTAAGAGCGGATCATTAACTTTTCCTAACAGCAGACTATCACGCGCAAGACACAACACAATTTGAAAGAAAAATGTAGAGCAGAAAAGGACATCATTAGTGTAAGACCTGTTTGCTTGTAAATCGTAACAAAAAGTACGATACAATAAGGAATCGCAGACTGAAGTTAGGTTCAAAGAAAATGGCCGATTGCGAGCCTGATTGTTTTGCTTAACCTGCTATTGGAGAAGTGAATTAATGAGCTAGGAATTCACACACTTAGGGGAAAGTATTCACAATAGAGGTTGGCGATTTCTTTTTGGTTACGCGCGCGATTTAGTATGGGAGTGGCACTATTCTTATTCCGCAATTAGAATGAATGACTCTATAGCCGCCTATTGTCAAAAAAGATGCAAGGAATTTGACCAACCAACACAACCAACAACTGATCCCATACAATTTCGTCATTTTGCTGTAACGCAAAGGAACATTAAAGCATCCATAAAATAGATGGGCTGGTACTCTGGAAGAACTAGCAACACTCTAGTTAAATCAAATGATAAGAAAATACTCATCCCCTCCAAAAGTGACTGTAAGACATGGACAGATGTGACAAAAAATGTCCTGTCTTGACGAAATCATAGAGCATGTAAACCTCGAGCAACTTGGAAAAGAGAGCACACTGATATTTTAACCTTGCAGTCAGATCTATCTTCCTTATGCAGGGCTTCCACTACTTCTTGGAGGGGAATGGGTAGCATTCCTTTTATCTGTAAGCTTTACGAGTATCTAATCAGTAGGAATCACATGCTACGTAATTATCACGGCTCAGCGGTCCATACCAAAAGCTGCTCGTATTTTGAACTATCATTTTCTAGTGGTTTAAGCAAGTATGCAAGTTATTCCAATCATATTCTAAGAAGCAGATCGCCCATAAAAGAAAACAACATGTCCATAGTGTTGGGAGCTTGAGGAGGTTTGTACAACACAAGTTTGCATAAATACACATACATACATGTCTACATGCGTACATGCACGCATACATCACTGCCTCTTCTTTTTTGAAACGCACAAAGACATAAACCAGAAGTCTGCCGGTGAGAGAATACGAGTTATAAATGCATTTGTTATGTGCTGCCCATTCTAGCGCCTCAATTAACAAACTCAATTCCGATGAATTTCTGCCCTATGGCAAATCTTGAAAGCGGGAACGACTTTCTCGAATCAAAAAGATTTGCTTGGTTAATAAAATTACATGTCACTTGTAGATTCTTTATGTAAGTTTGCTTTTAAGCAATTCGCAAATAATTGATAACTACTTTACCCCATTTTCCGCATACTTCACTGCGAAACCTGCAAGTGCCTTGATAAACTGCATGAGTGCAATAAATATGCCCGTAATTTTCAGTTTGTTACATTTTGGATACGAAGTTAACGCCAAATTTCCTTGTGCCAAAACAAAGTTCTTCCAATTTTTAAGGCAATTGCTAATTAACCTTGGGTCAAAGATAGCTAATGAATGTAGGTCGTCGATCGGTACACCTTGTCTTCGAAGCGTCAATTCGATTTATTGTTACCTTGCCCACCATACGGAGAAAGAAGTGGATTGAAAGCAGAATGATGGCCACTTGTCCATATTTAAATATCTTAGCCTCCTAACCGACTTTCCATTTCATTAGTGAATCAAGTCTCCAGATTCAAATCCTTCTGCTTTTGCAAAGCCTTTTCAAAGCAACTAACACTTTCTCAAAGCAAAATCTATTCAACTGGTGCTACTTACTACTATTGTTAAATATTCGAGTAGGCGTAGCGCAAAGGTGATACTTATGAGTGTCATAATTAACCTGAGTTTGATGTTGGTCAAGCTTTTTTGAAATTAATGTGTCTCCACCCATTGAACAATGATTTTGACGCTGATAAAGTGCGATCAGTCCACAATTTTTAAACCATCAAATCCTGGTGCGCTTGGAGCATGTGGATCCTTAAAAATTTTTAAACAAGGCGTATAAGTTGCTTGGTTTTTGGTCTTTTACTTTTCTTAAAAGCAACTTAGCTATCGTTGTTAGAACGCAAAAGGTGCCTACGGAAAACAGTGAAATTTGGTCAAAAAGAGACTCCAACTCTCGGATTGGCCTTTCGACAACTCAAGAACCCTAAAGAAACGGGTCCTTACCATCAGAAACCCCAAACCAACTTGTAATCACTGCCACAAATTGGATTAGGTTGGTTCTAGGCGACTTTATTAACATAACATTTTAAAATTTAGCCTAGAAGTTTGGGATGCAGGGGTCAACCACCCAATTTCTCCATTCCATTTCTGAACACAAACCGCTTTACTCGTCGGTTTTGCTGCAAGATGAGTCATGAGATCTCACTATGGCTAAAATTAATTTGAATACAGGGATCAAAACTGTGATTATTTTGATGCAGAACTTTCATTCTTTGGTGCTCTTCAGCAGTGACCACCTAGGCAAGACCTCCTGGCTATTTGAGCCTTTTGTAGTGTGCGATTCATGCATCCAACCTCTATTGCTCCCCCAAAAGGGCCTCACTAGGATACTCACTCTGCTTCCAGATCAAATATCCTGACTCATTATAACTATCCTCGCTTAATTTCTCTTCACAGGAAGTGGCGTAGCCAGTGAGATATTGTGATAAAAGTCGGAGAAAGAATGTGAGACAGCAGCTCCATTTCCTTTGGCAGGTTCTTTCTTATGAATAAAGTGACAAGTGCTTGATTACGCCGTAATTAGAACTAGCAAGTACTTCTGCTTAACTTAGACGTGGATTGTATCGCCCCAATCACACACAAAGCAAAGGGACCTTACGGCATTTGGCTTTAAGGTACGTGTGGTGGACAAATAGCATGGGTTCCATTAATCTCAGGCTGTAGAAACCAGTGCTCAGCACAAGTCGATGGTTAAGTTGAAAGATCCTGGGTCTCTTATTTTCCACTTAAGCTCTCCTGCGATTAGGGCTAGCCCGATACTGATCAAAAGCGCCTGCATTGCCGTACACAATCTATAATATTTGTGTGCAAAATACAAATATGCTACACTATTTGCATTGTGCCAATGCGTTGACTAGAGGCACCGTTTATTAAAAAAGAGTGCGCGATCTTATCTATTCAATGTAGTCTAAAAGATTCAGCTACACATGCTCCCCTATGAGTAAGGTTAGACCAATGCTGATAAAGTGCACTAATGCTACCGTACGTTCCCTTCAGTCACTACATGCAGAATATTGTTGTGTTTCTTGCCCCACATTTTCTCGCTTGTTCCTTAAGATATAAGATCATAGCTTTGCGACATTGACATTGTATTGGAGTTGTTCTTTCCTGTTTACATTGACGTACTTATCGACTCTTACTGCTCACTGGACCAAGGTGCGGTAATGCGCAAGTATTAATTGTATGAAGCAGCGGCGGTTTAAATGTCACCGACCGATATACAAAGACTTTTGTTGAAACTAGAAAGAAACAAGTTACCACATGATTTTTCAGTTTTTTCTGTCGACTATAACATGGCTGATGGGTCTATGCAATAGTCGTTTTTAATGTAAGCAACGTAATCGCGGCGTCAAAACTAGAATCTGCATCTAAATTATTAATCCCATACAATCGCGTCTGTTCCGTCTAGGCGTAAATTCAAGCACTTGACCTTAACCTAGCAAAGTTTTGTACTATTTAGCGTAAAAAGTGGCTTTGTTTTAAAAGGTCTATTAAACCGCACTTTGGAACAATATCCTTTCCTCTTTTTCCCTATCCCCTCCCGTTTTGGTGTTAGGAGTTTTACTTGGGGAAGAAGACTAAGCCATTCCTCCCCATGACCAACTAGTTATAGGTTGCGTGCGCTGATCCACTAATGGCGACCGGTCCTGGGAAAGTGTTCACTTGTGCATCTTTATGGTAAGTTTCATTGTCTCATCTCTATCAGAGAGATTTAAGGAGTAAATGTTTAATTTTTATCAGTGCACCACACTTATGAGCACTGATCATGACCAACCATTTGGGCTGAATTAATGCATGTCACCAGAGCGTAGAACCAAGAACGTCTTGCTCACACAGGCGATGAGGTGAAAGCGTTGTAAAGAATCGCGGATCTGGTGTAGCTTCCGCAATCGCTGGCGTCCTCATCACTCACAAGGTTGCGGTCCTTGTTTAAACTCGTGCGTGGTTAGATGTTAACCTTCCAATCACTCATCCTCATCCAATATCGCGACCTGTAAATTGCACTGTCGCTCCGACTGTTCATGGTTTTCGATAATTTTAGATGTCAAGTGACGCAAAAAATGAGGTCCAAATTCAGTACAGGATGGTTCGGAGAATCAGTTGACGCAGTATTAGCCCTCTAAATAGAGCTCGAGGCTGATAATGGAGGTCTAATCACACAAGATCACTTTGGTAATCCAGTAACGCTAGACTGCCGGGCAGGGTTAATGTTCCTTTAAGAGGTAAATTACCATAATTTTGAAGACCCAGGTTCCTTTAAATTGTTATTTAATCCAACTGACACAGTGGTGGAGCCCCAACTATGCTTTAATGTCATTTAAAACGCAAAAAATGCATTACAGCTGGCTACTACACAGAGTTCAAGTTAATTTAGAGATCAAATAACATAAGACAAATCAGCGACAGGGTCGAAATCCATTTGAGAGTTCGACCGACGTGAAGCCATAGCCCATAGAGAGAACCGGGTTGTCTTAGTCAACCCTCAGCGTCAGTCTTCGCAACCAAATCGGCTGCAAGCGATAGTGCCCACGAGCCAAAGATGCCAGCTATCAAATTTTTATGAGAATAATAGGTTGCATGAAAGTAAAGCCATTTAGCCTTCTTGACAGTTCTATTTCACATGTAATTTGCTCCAATTTGAAAAAGGTGGTATAGAGGCATGAACTTTCGCAAGCAGCGAAGCGCATTCACAGCTAGATGCGAAAATGGATCCGTGTTAGAGAATTTGGTTAGGTCTCAAAAGATGGTTGGATTACGAAAAAATTGCCTATTTCTTTGCTCTTATCCGCAGGTAAAACAAGGTGATCAAAAATCCCGCTGCCTAAAAACAAATGACATACACTTCTAATCCTGCACAAAAGGCCAGTTCTCACCATCCTAGAAAAACTTGTCTGTTGAAGTTCACCTGATCGACTATGCTGAAAATCGTCTGTGATCACCAAGTCACCAGTTGAAAACACAGTTAATGTAAGCATCCTACCTCACAACCCACTCCTATTCTAGCTGTCAATGCATGTCACGCTTAATTATGAGTCGACGAAGTTGTTTCCACTAGCACCACCCTGATCCGACTTTTCGCATAGGGCTTTCGAAAATTCGAACGCACTGTTCATGACGAAGTGCGATTGTAATACTTTGTTCAAACTACCGGTTTAGGTCACTTGGGTGGCCATCTTGTTCTAGCCGGTTGGTCGGCCTTCGGGCCGTGCCAACAGCCCCCAAGTCCTCTGTTCCCGGAATATATATATTCTGCCCTAGTACTACGCCTTCTTTTACCTTAAAGGGAGCCTCGGGACGCTACAGCGATTTCACATCTTCGAGTAAATGTGGCCACTCCTTGAACCTAATTTAAATGGAAGTACCAAGGTTGAAAAACTCTTGAGCCTCAATAACGAAGACGAATGGTGGTCTTCCACCCACTTATGCACCACGCACACCACGAGGGTTCTAAGGCGTCTTCAGAAATTGTAATATGGACTTGGAAGTAAGTCGAAGCTCTCTGACTCTCTGCAAACGCTGTTTTTTTGTCTCAACCACAAATTTGAAACTTGATGTCTTCTACTTCCCGTAAATTATCAGAGAAGATGCATTATATGGTCCACTCATATCATGGTTGAAATGAATCTGCTCGCCTGGTAAATAATGAGTGTAGTTTTTAGGCGAAATCGCACAGTAAGGTTATCACAGATAACCATCCAGATTTTATTGAACGATTGTGCAAATACCTTAGTGTGCTTGATGTTTGCTCAGCAATTCCAAGACGGTAGTGGATTCTTTTCCTACAACCACCGTATTTACACGACAAATAGTGGAAGTGGATCGTCGTACGAGTCTGCGCAATTCTGCACTCATACTCGTCGATTCCGCGCACTACGAACATTTACAAAGCTGTTGAGCAGCACTTTAGTCGGATGCTGTTTAGTTTTAGTTTTCAATAAAAGGGACACCAGCTTAATATTTCTTTTCCTCATGGCAAGGAGGACGACCGTTTTCTACCCACACATCCATCGCAAGCGGATGGTAATGTCTCCAAACGTTGTGATTCCACCCATTCCACATCGTTACACGTCCAACAATTAGATTTCCTCCTTCCTGCACTTTCTATTGCTATCCATTAGGGTGTTTTAAATTTTGACTTGTTGGCAGCGAACCACATTGAGAACCACGTCATTTAGACACACATTTGAGGTTGCAGTTGTGGATGATGTGAGGATAAGTAATGAGAGTGAAATGGACCTTTTCATGGACTATGCGGAGAAACTTGGCTCCATCAAAGACTTGTGAATTTGGCAGGTGTAGAAATGTAAGAGTCACATTATGAAGCGTAGAGACATATTCAAATGGGTGTGCTAGGGTGAAATTTGGAGGTGGGTGCAAGCATCTGCAAGTCACTTAGCTGCGACACCCTGTGAAATGCACGGCTTTGTAAACTGGCTCGCTTATTTTCTTCATAAATAAGTAAGATAAATACAGGCATCTCCAATCTCAAACCGTTACCTTTGTCTGCATTGCGGTGTCTACATCCTGGAATAGGACTGTAACAGGAGTTGCCGTCTGACTAATGTTTCGATAATGGAATCAAGTAAGAGTTTCAGTCTATTCACAAGGTAGTACGATTGGATCACTGCTAATAAGGTGGTTGGGTTATGCTTGATTAGGTGGGTGGCCCATCCCACTCCTGATTCTATCTGCATCCATTTCTCTGTTGATGTGACCTTCATCCTGTTGTCAACTGCATCTGCCTTACCTACTGTCGCTTTAAAAGTAGGATTATCTATGCACATGAGTTTATGCACGAGCTGGCAAATATTTACCCTTTGCAAAACAAACTTGGATTAATATTTACCAATCAGACGTCTGCCATGCTGATCAAACGCTTCACTTGATTTTTGTTTCAGCCCTCAAAAAATATCGCCTAAATTTTGTGCAGGAATAAGCAATGCTGCCACGTTTCGTTAGCCCTTCTTTCTTGCGATCGACAGCAACCAATCTCATTCTAACCTACTTACACCAGGAAACATTGAGATCTATGCCCACAAATGGCAAGATGAATAATCGTTGTTATTAGGTCCACCAGTAATTAAATGGCCTTATGTCTTTGCAAGATTTTCGCTTTCATTAAAAACCGGTTTTTACTAAAAGCTTTTTGCAAGCGATGGAGTCTGCAACTGAGCTGAAAAACAGCCAGGTTGACACGAAGTCGCAGCTTTCAGGCGCCTTATTGAGTGTCCAACGTAATTTGCTTGGTTTTGGAATGCTGTTACTATTTGCCACAATTGTGCAATGGCCGCCATTTGGGTTGTTTATTAATGTATTATATTAGTGTATTTGTAATGCCCCTTTTGTCGTCTATTTACAGCCCACTGTGGCGGACCCTCCCCTTCGTGGGTCTTGCTAAGCATATGCTCTATGGAATGCACTCATAACAATTGATAAACAAATTGGAAATAAGGCAACTCATGAAAATAAAGCTAATGAATGGCCTGTTTTAATGTCTATCCTGGCCTGGGGAATTCAAATGAGGGGCCAAAGCACTGTCAAATGCCTACTGCCAAATACATGGCAGCGGCTATAATACATCTACAGCAGAATCACACATTTACTAGCGATTACACATTCGGATGAAGTTTCAGCAAACGCATATTCTATCAAAATGCTAAAGGAGTTTGCATTCAACATAAAATCCGCATGGACAATGCAACCGAGTCTGGGAGGTGGGGAAACCCTAACATTCATATCATCAAGCCCGATGATGGATGTTTGGCCGCCGGTGAAGATGTCAACGGTCCTGTAGAACTGCTACGCGTCCTTTAAAAATGCACCCTGAGTTACTGGACGTGTCATCTAGACAAGATTGGTGAAAGGGCACGCATCAAATATCTATTGGCTTGTTAGTTGCCCTTCAATGCTCCCAACACAAAGCGACGTTAGGATAGCTGCAACTAAGAAGCATGCCGATGGCACACAGTAGCTTAGGAGAAGACTGGTCGCTAAATGAGGATACTATGCACTAGTTGGTTTATAACAAATTGCCTTCCAATATCGCGACAACGTAACTTTGAACATTAGCTACAAGAGAAGGATTTAAACGAGCAAGTTATTTGGCCCACGCAGGTTTAGTCATACAAAATCTATAAAAATCACCGAACAACTTCTGGTCCTCCAACAGACCATTCGGCAATTGAGGATTCAATTCGTATAATTAGATTGAGAGGTTCCGCCCATATCTCTGTGCAATGTGTTTCCAAAGGAAAATTCTTACTATGAAAAAATGACCCACCTCGCTAGTGTATGCATCCACGCACCAGACCTCATCATCAGGCACCTGTTTTAACTGGTTAGGCACAAATGATATGCTTGATAGCATTCGTCATCCCTATTGCCATCGCCAAACACCCCTGCTTGTCAGGAGTGGCACAAAGACCACAAGCTCGGTGGCTCGGTAATTCCAATGGCTTTGGCTAAAATGTTCGCGTGAATTAACTTTCATGTGGTTGGATGACAAACGGCTACACCACGCAATCCCTCAAATATTCAGAAGTGACGAGATCAAGACATCTTTTGATCGCATGGCTTGCAGTAGAATAGTACTTGCAAAATTTAACAAATTCGGTGCCCCAATATCACACAGGCTTACTGACTTCTGTGCAGGTGGTGTTAATAGATTCCACTTGTGAATGGAGTAGCTGCCCTGCACCTTAGAGGTTAGGATAATAATACCTGAGAGGTCGGTGAAAGTGCAGCCCACTGCTATAAATGCGTTATGAGTTGTGGGCGCAAAATATTAGTGGATTGAAGATGGCGCTTCACTTCTGTTTCATCTTGTTTACCGTCTCTACTTTGGTTAGAGGACTCACAGAAGATCGAGGTAAGATGCCATTTTGCGTTTAACGTTGATCAGCACACGCCAAAAAGCAGTTATTTCGTTGGAGGATCTATCTATCTATTGTTTTAATGCTTTACTCGCTACCATGTTTCGCGAAATTCCTTTCCTCGAATTTTAAAGAGTTGCATTAACCTGCACTTTTGTATGCTGGCGTCCACGAAAGTGGGTAAACGAAATGCAAATATAGAGCATGCAGCAGATAATTACAATTGACAGACTCGATTGGGTTTTCAAACTACTTGCTGTGGCGTCTTCGTTAGATCAAATTAGCAATGCCAAGAAACCAAACCACTTTGATTCTTTTAATTTTCCATTTTTGCACTTGATTTTGAAGTGTAGAGCGATTGCTGCATCCAAATGCATGAATGCACGCAACATGTGTACTTTGTAGTAGAGTACACTGCTACGCTGCTGATGCACTTGTATTGCACAGATTCGCTCAATGCCATGGGGACATGAGTTGGGACTCCATAAATGAGCTGTAGATTTAAAGTGTATTGAGGACGAGTGGTGAATTCCGGAAGACCATAAACATGGGTTCACCATCATGTTGCAAGTCTGCTCATGCACGGTGTTGTTTCCAGTCCATCTACAGTCGTTATTGACGTCAGTTGTGAACGAACTCAACTCTGTCACTGCCAGCTTCTCCGAACTCAGTGATGTCACTGATATCCACTTATAACAGGTACTCGACAGGTGCACTTGTACTTCGCGCGGTGCGCAACGTACTGTAGAGCTCACTCAAATTTGATCCTCTATTAAATACATTTATGTGATCCTTCAAGGCGTTGATGCAGATCAGTGATAGTGTAACATTAACATCTACCTCACCCTGCACCTAGGCCCTAACTGCTCAACATATATCAACAATAGTGGCTTTCTATATGAGTTTTAGCTTACGTAAGACATGCGTTTCTAATCATGCCAGATTTGACATGCGTAAAACCTATTCATGCTCTCCGACTCAGCACTTGAATGCACACTGCTCAAATGGTTGATTCATGTGAACATCCACTACAAGCGATAATCACTAGACCAAGTTGTCAAGAAATTGCACTGGTAAGCCTGGGCTTAATTCCACTAGACTGCTTTGTCTAATGTAGGTTCGCTTAGTTTTTTTCAATCTGCACCACACACGAGCATGCAATCGAAGATTTTAAACTTTTCTTGAGCGATTATTCTTGATAACTACCATTCTTAGTAAAGCAAACAGGCTGGGCGGTGCATCTTGAAGTCCTTGCAATAATGTTAGGAATAACACTTCTACATTTACTTAACTGAAGGATTGAAAGTTGACAAAACGATTTATGCAAACAACGCCTAAAATTTGTAATTCAGAATTGACTGCGACAGAGGCGAGCGGCATAGGAGGAACTCCGATTTGCCACTTCATTCACTGGCGCCTTTTGGGCCCTCAGGCCTATCGGCTGAATTAAGACATCCCCCACCTGGATTATCTCGGCATCGATCAAATTTTTCTAAGCGTAGTAGCGGCTGATCTCTTTGGCGATCCACTTCGAAAAATTGCCAACTTTTCGCTAGGAGGAATTATTATCGGATATCTGCAGACCGACAAACTGTACAAAGTTCGTCTCGAAGCATTTAAAGGCAAAGTCAGCGTTTGGCTCTACAATGGGAAAATAAGAACACTACCCATAGGTAAGCCGGTGCCTGTGATTAGGAACGCTTTTTTATCACATGGTATATGTTAGGTCAGGTTTAATGCTGCATCCTATACGAATTGTGGTAGACAACGTGTGGTCACGTTCTTATAATCGCCCATTTGTGCATATTTCAAAGAGGAAGAATGGGAGATTAAGTGTAATTATTGATGGAACAGAGCGACAAAAGTATGGGCCGCAAGTAAAGCACAAAATTGCAGACTTTTTCATTTTAATTTCGTTTTGGCTAGCTGGTAAGGGTTTAGAAGTCACGATATTTCCACCGACGTAGTCCAGGTATGCTACTTCCTCTGCTAGAGATAAGCTATATTAAAGAGGATTCTATTTTGCTTATCTGCTTTATTTACCTAAAGTCCACAATACTTCAACATTGCGTGCCGAATATAACAGCGAGTTGTTTAAGTTCCCACCTTGAAAGGAAATTAGGTAACCAAAAGGAAAGCCCGCAATTGCCCAAAACGCTTTAAAGGGAATTTGCAACCGCTGTATAATGCGTGTTAAGGTAAGCTGTAGTTTGTTTTCTGCCGGAATCGGATCAAACGTAACTTCTCCACCCACATGAGCTGCATTCTCTGGAGTGCCTAACCACCGACCAAACGCTCTATAAACATGCCCGTGCATAGACGGCCATACACGTTTTCGAGCCTCGTTAAGCGTAACATATTTATCATGGCACATTTCATTGTGCGTTGCATTCAACCGCCTAATGACAAAGTGTGTCTTGTTCCCAAACAATTGATCAGCCTTTCATATGATTGCAGACGGAGTCGAGTAAACTGCATGAAACCAAAAATGGCGTAAACAAGGCAACTTTCATTCAACGGCACTGATAGATACTGTTGACATTCCCGTTTAATTCAGGAACAGGCCACCGAGTGTTATATTGCTGACATGCTGAAGCATAAAAATAGTCTTGGGTCAGCCACAAAAAAGAGCACCCTTTGCAGGCTCACAATTTTTCTTAGACTGAAATAAAAGGATAGAACGCGTTTGAATTTCGAACATTGTGAGGAAGTTTGGCTGGAAGTGCTAAGGGAGGCTTAAATGCAATCGCATCTGTTCTACAATCATAACGAGTTCTTGAGAAATGAAAGGAAGCTATTTGAGTGAGAAGGATGTTGAAGAGCGCCTTACACAAAACAGCCGAATTTAATATAACACATCACCTTACACCGTCTCCGTACAACTCAATCCGCACAAGTATGAGATTGCCCATCTGACTTAAAATGTAACGGCTTTCGTTTTACGAATGTTTTTTTGCCATGCGCGTCCGAAAGGATATATAGCATTCTAATACATGCATTCCCTTTATCCACTTTCTTGGCCATCCTTCGTTGTAGCCACAGGAATAGGGAAAGCGTGCTAAGATGCATTCCAGAATTGGGCAATACTTGGTCCACACGAAGAGACTTCTGACTACTAAACGTGCTTGCTGCATTGTGATTTCCTGTATTTCACTAATTTACAATCGTAGTAAGAACATTTCCATTTTGCCCCATTTTATAAGTTAGACTTACTCATTTTGCTTACATTTCAACCGTATTAATCCACGCTCATGCTCACTGCTATTCCATAGAGAACAACTTGTCCACTGCGCACACACATGCAGGTAAATGTACAGTACGTATGCACATACGGTGGTTAAAATCATTAGAGATAATGCAAAGCTACCATCAATTTGTGCAAAGTCGCCGACAAAACAAATCTGGATCACAAAGACAAATTATGGATTCCATATTCCACCTGCCCTTCTCCTTCGTTCACACTTGATGTTAGCTTTCGGGTTACCTTAAAATGACATCCCAGAATGTTAAAATTATTGCTCAAACATGTATGCATTTGTGTTCGATTTCAAAAGCAGGCTGGTTCATTGTACAGAGAACCACTGTTTTTCACATCAGGCTGACGCGACTGAGCACGATTTATGTACTTTTTGGTAGATAGTGCTTTACCGCACCGCTAGTGCACTTCAATGTATGCACTGTCAAGACACACTTCCCTTCACATCCAAGGGCAGGAGTTTGTTGAATATGGGTAGTGGATTCTATAAGGTCACAACTATGACCTTAATGCCACATTAGTGGTCTGCTCACTCATGTTGCGGCTGCTTGTCCCTCCACTGCCTTTATTGCTTAGGACGGTGAACAAACCCACAACAGTCGCTACGATCACCTCTGAAGTTAGCCACAGCTATAGTAAGAAGCACTAATCTAGACAGTGATTTTAGTGAATCAGAGCAAGTTTGTGATAGTTGTATTTCATTAGCTTGCTCCGAGTAGCACGTAACATCTGACTTTTGCTCGGTACATTTACATTTGACCCCAAAGCGAGGATGCAGAGAAGTGGTGATTTAACATCAGCATGAACATCATCCTACATTTGGACACAGGATCCACTCCATTAACCGACAGCAACATGTCCTATGCGCATTCTGGTTTGCGTGAAATGTGCGTTTCTGATCACGCCAGTTTTGGCAAGATTACGACGATGTCTATACTTGCTCCATCCTCCTTATCCTGATAAGTTCCAATGTAACTGACAAATAACGAGCCAAACCATGTAAGACAAATACTTTACTGCATGCATTTTATCGAAGATATTATGCCTTAGTTCTAAAATACATTACTGACTAATTGTTGATAATAGCAGAGTAGACCTTGAGAATTTTCTTGCAAAACCGTTGATACCGTCAGGATGTGGGTGGAAAATTTGTGTTCCTTTGTAGCTAATTCAAGGATGAAGGGTTAAAGTTGTTTAATTAACATCATCACTTAATATTACTACTTGTATTTAGAAGTGCCGATGAAAAAGAAAGAAGAAACAAAAGAACCCGCCCTCTCGCAAAACTTTCATTGGTACCACGTGGACCTCCAGGCTTATCAGTTAAGTTGGGACACCCATAACCTGACTGAACTTGACGCCACCCAAATTGCTCTTAACGTAGTATCAGCCGACCTCTCTGGCAACCCAGTCAACAAAACTGCAGGATTCGAGGAAGGAGAAATCACTGTCGAAAAACTTCATCCCGGCAAATTGTACACGGTTAATCTGGAGGCATTAAAGGATAAAGTCTGTGTGTGGTCCTACGGCGGAACGATTGAAACATTACCCACAGGTAAGCTAACGCTTATAAATGAGAACACGGTGTTAACTCATGCCAGGAGGGAGGCATTCTTGGACCTCCTGCACTCTCTGCCTCTTGACAGACGAATTATTGGGGGCCATTGTCATCATCTATTCACGCAATTTTAACTAGAGGGCATATGGCAAACAACCTGATAGGCAAACTGTGGACTCTATGCTTCGAGATTTAAAAGTATTTGAATGACTTGAAAGCCGACCAAAGCTAGTAAACGCACAAATGGCTTTCAAACTGCTGGTTAAGGCTCCCAATTGAGTGCTCAAGTGTGTGAGAGAGGTATCGCGTTGCTGTCGTCACTACGCAAGTGATGCTTGTTCCCACTAGCGCTTCACGAATCGCGGCGTGTTTGCACGTGTCTCATCCTACCCTCTTTGGAACGGTTGAATTGCTGCACAAACCATGGTGAAGGTGTGCAGTAGAAGTACGAAACAACGTGCTAGGAAATTAGTGCATCTATAAGGTACAACTGTCATCGCTTGATTCCGGTCTATATTGTTTAGTGCATAGTGGTTTCGCAAACGAGATAGTTTTAACGATACTGCTCAACTCTATTGGCTCTTCTACTAAAAATTCAATTGAAGGGTAATGAGAGCCTATGAAGCGAGGATGTGTTTAGATGCTTTTACTGTTGTCCTTTCTCCAAAGTTAATACCAATCCATTTCGACATACCAAACCTAACATGCTTTTTTCACATAATTGGTGCTCGCCACATTGGATTGGTTAAGTGAAACTAAAGATTGCTTTCTTCGATTCATTTTTAATGAAGTTTAACTGGTGAATGGTGCATCCGGTAGTAGCAGGTGATCAGATTTCCACCTAGGATTGATTAGCTGCAAATCACTCATCAGCACACGTAAGATTCTCAGGGTAACGAAAATTGGACCGATTTCTTTAGGTGAAGTCCAAGTTGCCCTGTGATTTTGCGAATATGTAATGGGCACTCTTGCATTGACATCACTTTCTGCATTATCGTGGCTGATTGGAAATGAATGGTTGGTACAGCTTGGACTAACAAAGCCATTTGATTTGTAGAGGTGAAGATGACAAAAGCTAACGAGACAGAGGAGATTTTGCAATCGTATCACTTCAATTGGAGTCGTGTGGATCCTCAGGCTTATAATTTGAGTTAGGATGTCGAAGGCCTGGCCATCCTCCACGCAGACCGCTTCAGCTTGTTTGTACTACCAGTTGATCCACTTACCTCTCCTATTTCAAAATTTGGAGATTTCTCATCTGGAGCAATCACCCTCAAGGTGCCGGATCCTGATAACTCATATATTGCGATTTTCGAAGCATTTAGACATCGTGTCAGAGTCCTCTATTACATAAAAACAATTACTTCACTACCAACCGGTAAGCTGGTGCTTGTGTCATTTTAAGAGCGTACACTGAGCTACACAAGCTATAAGAGTCATCAATGCTAGTTTCGCCAAGGAATATTTTTTTAAGTAGGGGAGGAAGACGAAGTGGAGGAGAGAGGAAGTACGGAAAAGGAAGGAAGCACAGAAGTGGTAGCAAGTCGAGAAGAGGAAGAAAGTGGGGGAGGGAAAGAAGGGTCTATCACTGCCAATGGATATGGAATCTCTTTCGAACTCTTTGCAGTGATGCTTGTTTAAAATTTTGCGTAAATTATTTTATGCTGGCAAATCTGTCACCCATTTAGATATCGAGGAGAAACTTCCTCTTACTGTGCGAACTTCTTTTCACTACAGGCTTACACAATGCACGGAATGCATCTGTCGCCAGTCATTAGTGCTCACTTAACAACTGCAACATAAACTCTAATGGTGGGAAATGTTTGTACCACAAATGCAAGCATATGTTCCTCTCGACTCCGCATTTGGCAATTTTGGTCAAAATTTGCTGGCTCATACACATGTGTGCACCCATTCACCATCCTCAATTACCATTTTAATGGCATCGATAAATGGTTCTATTCAGTGGTGCCAAGTGGGATTGACTGCAGGGTAGTAACAAACAGAAGAAAGCAGATGATACAAATGCTATGGATTTATAAATGGTTATGCATTGTGTGCGGCACAAATTCCTTTTCCTAGCAAAATTCGGCGGGAGTTAGCAAGATGACACACAGCTCTCTGCACTAAGGAATGAGAGCGGTCTAGTGTGAGTAAATACAGACGAATAAAATAAGCAGATATCGTGCCGTAAGGCTTCATGCAAGAATGATGTAAGAGATGTGGTGACTCAGCATGTTTCGCTGTCTCTCAAATGTTTCATTATGTAAGCTGGTCAGGGTCAAATATTAGAAGACATCTTACCACATTTCGCAAGGAACTCTTTAGCCAAAACAAGAACCGGCAATAAAGCATTGTCTTGTTCTTAGCGTATGGATCTACATCTGGATGCATGCATTGCGTGGATGAGTTGCTGATTCGTGGCCGCGAGGATGGTCATAGATAGGTATGTAGATTTGCCGATGGTGAGATACGGGGTCCTGAGGATTGACCCAGATCTGTGTACAGAAAGATTTACTTATCCACAGCTGAGTTGCGAGATGAAGAAGCAGACCTTGAACGATGCATACATTGGCAGTGGAATTGCGTACCTCGAAGGGATAGATGCCTCTACTTACTTTTGACCATAACAAATATTATTGATGCCGAACAACCATCCTATTTAAACCCACCAAGTGATGCAATTGTATTCATAATATCCCGTTTCGTTTATAAGTTTTGTAAATGCTATACACAATTAGCCTACACCTGGACGTCAAAAATATTGTGTGATAGAAGTTTCTTTACTAATGGTGCATACAATGCACGGCAATACGCGGGCTGTTTGCTCAACTTCTGGTCAAGGCAGAAGAATACGTTATTTTCAGGCCATTGTACCTACCTTCGCTGAGTGGGCTGACCTTTGAACCATGCCAGTAGCCCCGTCCTCTCAATCTATGCACAGCAGCCTTGAATATTTATAAAGACAGCAGAAATGTCATACTTGAGTCGATTACATGCCTTTAATAAATGATAGGAGTTTAAATTGCTGGCTTGGCACAGAAACCAGCTCATCAAGCTGGGATTAAGTAACCAAGGCATAAGTTGGTCTTTTAAAATAATCGAAGTTAAACAACAGACTTACTGCACTTATTCTGCCCTTGCTGCAGCGCTTCAAGACTTTGTTAAGGACAAAAGATTGCACAACACTCGAGCATAATGTAAATGTACATATATTTGAAAAGTAGGGGGTGCAGCATTCTGAGACATTTTTGAGGGCCAAAGAAGGCAGTGCTTGGGCAGAATATATGCATTTGACAAACAGAAGGGTAGTGAGGCTGCTGATATGGTCCAGATACTAGCCAACCCGGCAGAAGGCGGGATGGACAACTAAGTAGTTCTCAAAGAAAACCTCAAGTTATGCAAACCATAAGCGCGTTTCACCGGCATTATCCTGTCGCTTACGTTGTTCAAATGTGGCTTTTAAGGGTGCAGCAATAAAGTGACCCGAATTCTGCAATCCGAGAGCCATCAAAATTCTTCAAGGTGATGAGAGTTTCAAGCTTACGTACCTTACCTAAAGGCCAAGAAGGAAGAAATCGAAAGTGATTTTAGTGCAACAAAGTAATGAGGCGATTATCTTCTCTATGACATTGTTCTTTGGCTAAAAATTTATACCAGCACCAACACCAGCAACTTTGGACTGATATTAATGTGTGTAGCTCCTACCATACAGCTTCGGTGTCCTACACAAATTTTTTCTACCCAATTTTTTCTGGGTAGAATATGCAAATTGCGCCTCTGCTGCACAAAATGCAACGTCAAACTTTCGATATAGGACTCAGAGCAAAAGTACAGGCACTCATGCCATTTTTGTAGGCATTCCTTCTGCTTTGGTGCTAGCGTCACAATGACAGTTGCAGGTGTCGCTTGGACTCTTACTGCCTTGCTGAGAGTTGACACGAATTGTTCGAGTAAAATGAAGCAAAAGTCTTTAGTAAAATTGGTGGCTAGAGGACAAGCGAGTTCGTCACATTTGTAGATCAGTTTTACCTCCAATTTTACTTCATTTTTCGATATTTATTCAGAACAAGTTTGTGATTTGCAGAATTTGTTTGAGTAATGTTGGCAGCGAATGCAATCGTTGCAGGTAATCACGGCAATTAGTAGTAACATCTACCATTCATTTTAGTTTTACAGAATCAAAGTAGGCGCTCTCTACTTCTAAACCACAATTTTTGCGCCAAATGAGCTAAGTCTCCGCCATTACTAAAGCAAACAGAGCAATGGATGAATAAAAAGTGTTCGTAGTGCCTAATACTGATGCCAATTGCAAAGTTGTAGTTGTGCATACAGACTGAATTAAAAATCAGGATCGCGCCTTATCGGTTCTCCAGCTACTATTCTGAGACAAAGCAGCAATAAGGCGCCATTTTAATTGCGCAACTAACAAGAGATTCATGACAAACAGCAATTTTGACAGCTCTACCTATGTGCAGCTGTCTTAGGAAATTAGAGTTACCTGCACTGAAAATGAAAAGGGCCAATTTATACTTTCACAAAAGATCCAAGCTAATTAAACGTATGAATTGTGAGGGGACCTCTTTAAAACAGTTTGACCTAATACATCGGAAGTGGGGTCACGCTATCTTTCCAAGTTTTTAGAATTGACTTCAACCTGTTAAATCGTCCACCCCAATCCGCTTTTCTAGTTGAGTCAGCACAACTTACGTAGCTCTCCTTCGTTTGGAAGTTTTATAGAAGGCGTTCTTAAAACCTCCATGTATAATTAGACACGTATCGTCTCCCTGCCTTATGCGAGCTTTGCTTTAGCATGCTGGACATCTCTGACGGTACTATTAGCTTCAATACCACTTGCTAATGCGATATGGCTTTGTATTCTATTGCTCCTGAACAATTCGTGTAAAACGAAACCTTCTCAGGAATGCATCGGCAAATAAGAGGTTGCTATTCGTAGTGTATTTATTGCTTTAGAAATCTTGGTAACCAGAAATCGCAACTTGTTTATCAGTGACTATTTATAAATTAAGTGCATAGCTGTTGTGGATAAATATGAGGGGTGTCAGGCAATATGTCTCTAGGCACAGGGAGCTCGGTGCATTAAGAGGATCCTTGCCTGGATTGTACGAGTGTTACGGTCTTTCAGAGGCAAGACGTTTTGTTTGAATGTCATTGTTGTGTTGCTGATTGCTAACTGCTAGCTTAAGTCTCAGCGATTAAGCTAAAGCGCGTGCATTTGCCTACAGAGCGTAATGATTATCAAACAAGTTGACAATTATCGCCTAACACAATCTGTTGCAACAATCCATTTTTTATTGTGCATGGGTGGGTGTTACAAGTGAGCATCACTCTGGATTGTGCATTGAAGCTAGTGGGTATGCTCCGTGCATCTATTATCCTCGACTTATTTTCTTGCTTCGAGTGGATCAGAATCCACATTGTCTATGCAACATTAAGGTCCTGGCAGCTCTGCCTAGCCTCTAACAAACAAAGAATTATTTGCTCTAACATTCGTAATTACTGATTGGACTACATTTAAATGCTTGGTCAAAATTGAGGATTAGTGAACTAATGCAAGGCTCTTACACACCTAGAAGCTGAATTTTATTGAATGTTCCTTTAGGAGCAATTGCCTACATTATAATAAAATAGCTAAGTGAAGAAGAGGTGGGTGTGTTACGAATTTGATTTGTTTAATTTCTTTTGTCGGAGATCGCACCAGTCTATGATTGGAATGAACATTAAGAACTCGAAGATGTATGTGATTGTAAGAGAAAGATCAAGAAACCCTAACATTTGTGCTAATAAACACTGAAGTAAGTTAGGAGAGACCTTAAAAGCCCTATCAAATAACTCTACTTAGCAAAGCAAGGTGAAAATGGATTTAGAGGTTTCGTTTGATCTTCACCCCCTAGCACTATGGTACTTAGAATTTACTGAAACACGAACTGGGTTGAGGGGCACAAATAAACACCTGGCCTCTAAGAATTTCGAACACAAAATTGCCACGAAACCTAATCTACCAACAGTGAGAGCACTACCACTTGGTCTGAGCCAAGCTGTGCACTTTGCAATTTTCAAATAAGACGGTGCCAGGTGTTGGTAATGTAGCTGGCGTTGTGACGTGCTGCAGCAAAGCGCACGTGCTAGGAGATAATATGTGCTAAATTGTGCACAAAATTTCTTATGAAAACTGTCTTTAATGCACTTAGGCATAGGAGTGCCGCTATGAGCCATTTAATGGGTCTAAAGCCACTTCTTTGTGTGCTCGTAGTGCAGCGAAACCTCACTTGCATTAGTCCACCTTGGATGCTCTTCAGAGCATTCTCAGTCCCACAAGATCTTGTGTGAACATATAAGCCAACACCTTCATGGTCATTGCAGACGACTGCACCTTTTCTAAAGAAAGTTACGCAGAGACGAAGCAGAGAGCGGAGGAGGTGAAACATGCTCTTTTAACGCTTGCTCAAGCAAAATCGCAAATTTTAATTGAAAACATTCCAATATGCATGCGAATGATGGTTCCTCAACGCAAATGGAGAGCGTGGATGCATGGATAGAAAGAACTGAGAAGCTGTGCGCAAGTCCAATCATAAATGCGACTGCATCAGAGAAGCACTTTGCCTGTTATCTGTCCTTCTGCTTGGATGAAGTGTGTCTCCTATTGTAGCATGCTGTAAACCGGATAGGAAGCGATTGATGCAAATCCCATTTGCGTGGCTTAGCAACCGTATCTTCGTTAGATCAATGCCTCCATTTCTCATCTTCCAAGTGGCTTATTTGTTTTTTGAAGGTTTTAAACGAGCGTTTATCTCACTGCTCTCACTGCCACTGCAGCTTGTGGGAAAGGATCCACTCAATGCTGGTAGAAAGATAAAGAAATCAAGTCAGCTTTTGTGCTTAATGACATGTATTTGTGCCGTTGGGACCACACTGCACGGACCTGGCTGCATAGTTCTCGCTGTCTAAACCATCAAACTGCCCAAGTCTATGTTGCAAAACATCCCTCTTGAGATGATTGCCGTGATTAGATCCATGAAAGAAGTATACCCTGAGGATGTAGGGATGTGGCGATCGCTTTGAAGATGACAAACAAGTAAATTAGGCGCATTTTCCTCCGCTATTGTTGCATTGCAATGGCTCTCTGGTGGCCTTGGCCACCATCTTTGCCGTAGGAGCAAGTTAACTTGGCACTGTTACCTAATTTTCTGTGCGGCCAGTAGATGGCTGACGGGTCAAGAAGACATAAACAAGTGTGCGTCACTCCTCGTCCCCACTTTAGTTTTGTCAGTGTGGAGATCTGATGATTAATAATTGGTTGACGGCCTCGAAGACATAGACAAGCGTGCAAGTTTGGCCCCACCCCATTTCAGTGTACGAAAACATGCTACTTTTGAGTTAGTTTGTTGGCTTGACTTGTTTAGTAGGTCATCCGGTTAGTAGAAACAAGAGCAGTTTAATGGACAAAGATGGGCAGGCCTCTTAATTTTATGTTTTGGACCTGCCTACCTACTTGAACACTTATCGTCACCGATGTCCTTGCTAGTCACATTATCTTTGCCTAGCTCATTAACAACACCTCTTCTTCCTGCTTCATTTTAACAGCGACCTGACATGGGTTTGACATATTGGTGCTGTTCTGCCTCCCTTAGGTCTGAGCTGTGAGAAACCACAGTATTGATGAACATTATTTTTCAGTGCGATTTATCGCGGTGGCTGACAGCTGATTGGCAGGTCTTCGGACTATGAAGAAGGCTTTGGTAAGCCCTTGCATGTCTTTTAATCTCTCATTATGCGGAATGGCTTTGTGACTTTGTGCGAGCACTTGAATATGATGTAGTATCAATGCGCTAGACACTTGCTATTTCTGATCACCAAAAGATTTGGCTCACAAACGCATCCAAGTAGCGTCTGCCCCTCAGGGACCGTTTCACAATTCGCTGGTGTCATTTGGGTCGTAAACAGTGGCAAACGTTTCAGCAGAATTCACGAGGGGAGTAAAAATATCGCTCCAGCGACGACGTGACTTCATACAGCTATGCGAACACCCAGCTGTCCTCCCTTCAGCTCCATTGATTCCCTTAGGTGCTGCCTTACCTCTTCATACATCTAACTCTGCTGCAGTGTTTGTTTGTTCGTGCCACGAAACGTACGAATCAGTGCCTTATCATTGGGTCATGCAAGCGAAAATGGCCTCGCTGAATAAAGATTGGAAGACGTTCACTTTGCATTCTTCTCTTGTGTGTAAATGAATACGAAATTTAAAATAACAAGTTAACTTAAAATAAAATGAGAAATATCCATTTTTCCACAATTCGGATCGCTTACCATGTATTCGATTATCTGTTGCCTGATGAATTCAGCCACATTCAACAGGCATTTACTTCGTGCCTACTTTCTGATATAAGGCTGGTATTTTCCATGGCGGGCACAAATCTCTATCCCCAATAAAATCTGGCCAGAAGTACAAATCGCACTTCTCTTTTTTGCTCTCTGCCCCTTTTCCTTGCCTAAGAGGTCTAAAGCCAAGGTAACGATTCAAACTTCTTAGAAGTAGGGTTTTGCCCCGTTAAATTAGTTAACAAAAATAAACTAGGACTGTACATTTCGTGACATTAAAAGACAACTAACAAAGCTGCAGAACCAAAGATGACGAGTGGAATTAAAGGGGGGCTGATTAAATCCTACACAGCATCTGCATTGCTTCATTTCATACCACTATGCCTTCTTCCCTACTTTCGCGATTTTTAGAGTTGATGCCCACCAGATCGGCACTATTCATGCAGCATTGTTGCTTGCTTCAAAGATAGCCAGCAGTAGAACTCGGGTTATCGGCAAGATTCCTTTTAATTTGCTTTATCATTGAAAAGCGACCAGGATTGGATTGACCAACTGCGAAGACACCACCTTGGTCCAGCCTCTCAGACAGCCGTGCGTCGTATGGAGTATGTGCAACCAATTTTGACTTACCTCAATGTCAACATGCATTATAACCGGAACATCTTCTACCTTCACTACTAGGCACTGCATCGGTACCACCATGCAACCGAACCAAGTTCGTGCGAGCACTCCTAGTATCCCACCGAATATAGCACAAACTTTTACCCTATATAAGATGGCTTATCAAACAGTTAACACAATGGCTGCTAGTATGTCTTACACAATAGCGAAAGCAGCAAACAGATCCAATCAGTGCCAGTGTCTTCCTAATCAATAAAAATGCTATCAAGTGTCAACGAGAAGACTTCCATTAAGCAATCGAAATCGCCTGCATTGGGAAGGCACTTTTGCCGCCAAAAGGCTTTAATCCCCCTGAGCGACTCATCGATGCAGTGTTCGTGAGCACGCAAGAATTAATCTTTGCAAACTGCGATTCAGAAGAATGAGCCATGCAACCTACCTTTCCACAGTTCTGCCGGCATCTTTTGTGGTGAAACTTTTGTAACAGGTCCTGGGTAAATTTCAAAAGGTCATGCCGGTGCTAAGCCAAATGGATTTATCTCCGGGAGCAATTAATTGAGCTGTCCGCAGTCATATCAGAAGTTGCAGTAAAAATTATAAAGTGCAGCGGTTGGTGTTAGTTATACTCCCAGTACACCGCTGACAATTTTTTGCTTTCATTGATTTAAGTGGCGAAATTTCGACCCTAGGAACTTCATTTCTACACTTTGGCTTAGAGCTATTAAGATGAGGGAAGTATTGGAGGATAGGAAAAAGGCAATTGGTCTACGTTTTTGCTAGGGCTTACTTTGGAAATCGGGATTTATGTCCAACCCAGGAAGAGTCAGCTTTGTTTTAGCCAGTAGGATTACAAGTGTCCTAGTTTTCTGTTTTTTCAGGGCAACTAAATTTTTAAATGTGGTGAAGTTTTCCACAAAACAGGCGTTTAATTTCAGCACACATGATCAGAATTATGGAACATTGATAGTTTACGTTCCTTCACACACCCGAAGACCGCAAATGGATCGTCTTTCTACCTCTATTCTGTAAGGCTATTTCCACTTGTATGATCCACTGATAAGGATAAGCATGATTACCATTAAAGGGGCTTTGTCAGTACCTGACGTTGTGATTGTGCATTTGTTATTCGTCATTGACACTTTGTTTTCAGGCGACACCCCACTGACATTGTTCAAATCGCAAGAAAAGCGATGTTTTGTGCCTCCTTTAGGGACTCTTCACACCGACTGTAAAATGCTTGACAGCAAGTCCAACTGTGGGTTTGTGGAATGGGAGAAATCATTTGCTTGGCCTGCGTTAGCATGCCTAGACCATCAGACCTGTCGACCTCTAGACAGCATCTTGCCGTAGATTTAAACGTTTTCACATTGCCTTCAGTGACGATGCACGCAATAGAGAAGGTCAGCAAGAGGTTTTTCTGGAGACAAACGCCGTCTTCCCTAAAATTGAAGCGTACAAGCCAAAATGGCTTCATCAAAATAATTGACTTCGATCTCGGATAGTGCGTGAAGGGTCTTGAAACGTTGCTTTGCACAGTTAATTTCCATTGAGTGGGTGAAGTGCTGTATGCTACAGGCAAAGACACTAATAGTGATTCAGGCAATAGGGTTGGTGCTCGGTTGTTGATAGGGTTGCTGTTCAAATTATTTATGAGGATGTTTTAGCGTGAAGCTTCCAGGTGTTGCGCTCATCCTGTTTCTGAAAGCAATTGCCCACATCTAACTGGCTCTAAGGTTGCAGGTCTGATTTTCCTATTTTGGAATCAAAGATTAACGCCATTTTAATGGTACTGAGGTGATGAAAATCAGCTAAAATTTTCTGAAGGCGTTGAGTGGGGACTTAAGTGGTTGGAAGTGAAGTGATGCGGATGCCATGAATGATTTGACCTGCCTCGGTGAGTTCCGTGCTAGCACTTACGATTGAGATCCTTTTTCAGCAACCATTTCCGACCTAACGTTCCTTGTTGCGCTTACTCATGCCTTCATTTACATTCTTCGTAGGCAAAGATGAAACGCGGACTGCTTACTTCGTTGTGGGGCCGTCAAATCTGGGGTAAAATTTAAGTATTGTTTCATTCTCATCAACAGGTGCTTCGAAAGAATCACTTAGGTAATTAGAAAAGTACAAAAACTCATTTAAGTGAAGTGTGGGTTTGCTTTAGACCTAAATACCTGGTTGTGAATTCGGGGAGAAGAATAATGAAGGAATCATTTCGACGGGCAGAACGCGAAAATACGAAGGTTGCACCTAGCCCTCATCCTTAACGTTGAAGAAGATGCACAAAAATTGCTCCGTTTTTCTGTTTTAACAGCTGAGCTCTTGTGACTCCTCTTTTCATGTTCTCTGAGAAGTAATGCCGCCATTTTTGTGTAATGGATACCAAGAGACGATAGGTGTAAGTTGGAGACGGTGTAATACCTATACGCATTGATGGGATGTGGCATTGGCTTTTCAAAGGACAGTTGGTGGCTATCAGAATCAACTCTTGAAATCTGCACTACCGAAAGAGTGATCAGTCCTCCATTCTTATTACTCTCTGCTTCAATATCTACCTTTTCGCTCACAATTAGGTCATTTATTTAGATGCGTTCAGCGGGCATACGAATGTAGGAGTTTTTCAATGCTTAAGCCATTTGCCGCATTTTTTGCTAGAACACTACCAGACATTGCATGAGGTACTAGTGAATTCATATGCTAAGATGGCCGTCTCCTATGCCACACGCAGACCTATTGCGTATTTGGAGAGACTGGTCAACGTTGACATGTTAAGCAAGATCAAAGGTTAATGTTCTGGCAAGCATACCTTATTCGCATGCCATGTAACCATCAACACGTAAGTGATTGCTTAAAACAAGCTGTGTGCTGAACAAACTCTTAAAGGGGTGTCGATACGAGCGCCAAGGACTGCATCACGACTGTATTTAAAAACCTGCTTAGCCGCAAATCGCAGTACCGAATTCCCGCTTACTGGAAATGGTTCAACTAAACTTTGTTTCACAATTTCTTTGCATTATTCAGTCGCATAATGAAGACAAGCTATGTTCTAGTCTTTTGTCATCTGCATAAGCAGTTTCGGTGGGGTGGTCTGCAGGCCAATGTTACTCGGCCTGTCGATTATATATGCGTGTAACCGATGGCGTTTGTCGTTCAGGCAAGTTTTATCACTAGAAGCAGTCTTGGCTGATTGGTGCATGTAAGAATGTCACTACCACCTTGGACAGCATTAAGAAGACAAATACGTCCAAAATCTTATCAGTGCCTCCGTTTTGCTGCTCTGTGGCATGCTACTGCATGGCATGATGTTCGTCATGGAAGGTGTCTTCTAAGCCTATATCTGGCATCGCTGTACCCTTGATATTGTGGTGAGCAGCGTTCCACTTGCAGGCTACAGGCCTGTTAAATATACCTTGCCTGACTCGCCTTGAGTCCTACCCCAAACGCAGCATTTATGCATGAGCCAGCCTATTCTTAGATGTAGTGTACACAAAAGTGTATGCATCTCATTGCTAGCAATTCACTAAGAGATGCAAAGCATGGATAGGAACTCCAACTGAACTAGTGTTAACTGCTGCCTCTAATTCAAACTGTTAAAATGAACGAAGGTGCAAAATTCGACACGATTTTCCCACACCCGGTGATTCATTTGCAAATGGGAACCGGTGCATGACCTGCACTTCTTTATAAAACAGTTTCATAAATTATTTTTGATTACTTAAATGACCTTAATTACCATAAAGAGGAGACCTTAGACTCTAAACGTCGTCAAATGATTAGGAATGGGAATGGAATAGCCACGTCTGCACGTTGGGTCTGTGGCAGTTACATTCAAAGACTCATTTAAAAGGTTTTGATACTAGTTTTATGAACTGCATTGTTTCCGTTGGATCGAGGTAATAATGTAAAAATGCACACAAGTACTGCGTTAGCAAAATTCTAATTTTTCATTGAAATTGTGGTTCCATTCTAAGCTTGAAGCATACTTGCCTAAAAGTGGCTTATCATGCCTCACTATTTTCGAAACCACGGAAGGCAGTTGACAGAGATGATGAAGAGTTGAGAGGGATGAGGAGAAGACTTGGTTTAAGGGATAAAATGCACTACAAGGATTGTATGACTTCATCCTATCTAAATAAAGGGTATAGCAGTCGACAGGAGATTATCAAGTTGTCACCTTCGATTCTTCATTGACAAGGTGCTGACCACAACTGGAGGCTTTGACAATCCGCACGAAAGGTAATACTTTCCTATTATCTCTTCTGGTAGAGAAGGCACCATAGGTATTTAACGAACATTAGAATGAGGTTTCTGGCAATTTAAAAATACAAACTTTGTAAATATTACCCAGGCATTTCAAATTTCATGTTTAAAAGCTTGACCAACATAGATAGGACATTTGTTTGAAAGCCATCATGACTTGTTGAGCTTTGCCTTAATTCGCCCACCATTTTTCGTTATTTCGTATCACCCGTTCTGAAAGTAGTAGTGTTGCGACTTCATACATAGGAACGACTCCGGATTTCTCTTTATAGCAGTAGCAGCTCAAATATAGTGTGCCAGCACCACGCAGCCCCACAATGTGATAGGGATACCTCAAACACCCAGGTCAAATGGGAACTGCTTCAATCACAACAGCCATCATAATCACTTCACATACCCCTGCAGCACTTGCGAATCCCACCCTCTAGTCATCGAGTCCTTCCAAAGGCTCGGCCGATACCATCAATAGGTTTGGTCAGAGAAAAATGGCTGCTGATAAACTCAGAATCACACAGAAGTGCTGATGATTGTAAGGAACTTAGCGAATGCACCTAGCCCTATGCCGCAATGCCTTTTCATCCACGTCGCAGACAGGCATCATAACTGTGTATGAGCCACTCACAGGCACGTAAGTATTTTGGTAAGTTAAACGCTTCTCCTACTAAGTGAATTAGATCTACCGCTAGCAGACTTCTCAATTAAAGGCAAAAGCATCCTTTTGTTGCATAAAGAACATTAGCAATGTTTAGGGTTATTTATTTTTTTGATGTGAGACGAATTGTTTACCTTTGTGTTTGTAATTTGGTAAGCCGCCTTATCCCGGGCATCCGCTTGTGCTGCATTCGGTGTAAGGCAGGGAGTGCTCTCACAAGCGCTCTTCGGCTCCAAAGTGGTGGAGAAGCTCTGTATAGCAGTGATTTATTGGGGGAAGTCAGAATTGTTTGTGTGCAAGACTTTGTTTACAGTTGCCTTCCACTACTGCTACTAGCGACGGACAGGCGGCATGATAGTGAGCATATTAACCCTGTTGAAGGCCTGTGAAACGAGGTGCGGCGAGGGGATTCTCACCTTCGCGATATTGTCGTGGGCAGAGCATACACTCGCCAGCGTGGCAGAAGAGTGTGTATGCAATCATGATGGAGAGAAAAGGGTGGGAAGGAGAGGAATAAGAGCTCACTAAATCACATTTGTGCGTATTTATGTCCGTAGATCTATTTCCGATACACTTTGACGTTTTCAGGTTGCCCCCTTCGATGCGACTTGTCGTCATTATTCTACGTAGGGTTGGCTCTTCTGCAGCTGCACAAGTTGATTACAATTTGATGGAATTGACTTTAGGTTTAGTGGCTGGTAAGTATAGGGGGATTTTGGTTAAAGCCTCTTCTCTCTCCAATGCGCTCCGTGGTGGTTAGTTAATTTGTTTGTTTGTTGATGCGAATCACAAGCGGGCGTTTGTGTTAATGGGCTAAGTCGACTGTCCCTGAAGATTACCAATAAAATGAGGCAGGAATAAAACGCCATCTTCAATGCAGACATTCATTGGAATCACAACCACTAGCTCGAAAATTTTCCATTCTTGGTTTATACACGCAATTCAAGATGCATGCACAATGTCTGCCATAGGTTGTTTGGTAATTATGGTAACGAAAATAAAGCGATGCACAAATCTCGTGTTTATCAGCTACATGACCTTGAGGCAACGGCAATCGGTGTATAGTACTCATTATTATGATTTGCGTAACTCTAGACAGATGGACTAAATCACCAGTGGCAATGTAGTGAAATAAGGGGCAAATCTTCGTGGAGGACCGATGAAAGTAAAATGTGGTGCGGGCAGTCAACATTACCCCAAAGCTTCGCATAGCGATGCAAAAGACGTTCGATGTCAAGTTTCAAATGGAGGGAGGAAAGTCTAGCCCTACAACCATTTGAAAAGTAAGGCATGATAAGCTAATTTTTTTTCGTTTCCTGATATGAATAATAAGCCCTGCTTAAGCGATGCTAGTAGCAACCCTGAAAATAAAGCTACAACCACTACAACAAAGCATAAACACGGCGGCCGTTAGAAAGCGAATTTATGCCAGGTTTCGGTGATTACATGAAGAAACGACGTAATGAACTCTTCATGACGTCCATTCCTTGCTAGCCCCAAGCCTACTTCTAAGTATTCCTCTAGAAAACGGGGAGCGAAGAGTGAAGAGGCACAAAACAATTAAGGACTAATCCAAAAATGAGTGATGCATCCATTGCTCGAAATCTCCTATAGTTTTTAAGAATCTCACAACTTGGAACTATTCAGCTCTATACCTTCCCACATCTACGCTTCCCTGCTTGTCACTCTCGGTTTACCAACACTGATCTAGCTCCCATCGATATTCAAACACATTTCTCGACATACCTGCTTCACCTTCAGCTTCTTTCTAGCTCTTTCCAGACATCAAGATCTCATCATTCTCAATCAGGTGAAAACCATCCTTACAATCTTTGTTTGTGCTTGCCAGCAAAGATTTGTGTGCTCGGCGGAATGTTTCAATTTGAAAGCCAATTCTCATATGCATATTGTAGAAACTACACGCAAAGTCCACCACACCTGCAACGCGATTATCACACAAATAATTCATTACAGTTCATGGTCTTAATGGCTTACCAACGATTCGCGAGTCCCACAGCCCTACACTCTGTTCGACTTTGGCGAATTGTATGCTTCGACACTATTACCTTGAGAGTAGCAGTGAAAAATTGAACTGGAATAAATAAAAGACAAGTGGACAGAAGTTACCAGACTCGACGCACCAGTGTACTGTATCAAGTAATCTTTAAATTCGAAACATGCTGTAATACCGTAGTGGAAAGCACTGTGCTTAAAAGCGGAGCGGGTTTGAGAACTACTGATGTAGTTAGAAGGTCTGGCTGCCTGATTGATTTAAATTTGACTAGTCTAAGTAACCTGTTGTCAAAAAGGTTGCGATTATAGCACACTTCGGTTGATTTAAACAAACCTTACCATTATAGTGAGTCGCCTTTCATTGGCCTGCATCCCATCGGTGAGACGCATTTGGTGAACGTAAAATATGGTAGTGGGGGCGTTGCTAGATTTTATCCTGTAGGTAGAGACAGTTGAATGCACGATTTCTTACCTGTTACCACGCCAATCGCGATTTCCTACTAACATGCCCTTGCCAAATCAATCTACTTACTTCCAAAGGAATAGAGATCGAACAGAAGAAGGCAAAGGACGAGTTTGCTTCGTTTGTAAAAGCGTCTACCGGCCTCACTCCTATTAACGACTATGTGGGTTCCGAATATTGGCTTGTGTCGTCAAACCATTTACCAACGTGTGCTCTAACTTTTTGCTTTTGAGGCTAGAGAATACCCTATACCCTTCCTGCTCTTTGAGAAAGTTTATTGTCCTTTTTCAGGCAGCGTGCTGGATACTGACCAGGAATTGTGCTTCACACCTTAGCTCAATTGCTATTGAAATGAACAAGCAAACACGCGTCACGAACCTTATTCTCCGCTAGAGGTAAGTGATTGGGGATGACTATGAGTACGCCAAGAATCTTCGGCTTGCAGCATAACGAGTCTTTTGCGGCTCAGCAACAAGTGGGGTTGCTGGATGAATGACCACCCACGCCCCAGTATGGTCAAGAAGCTCTGCTGCATGAGGATTAAATCGCGCCGACGACTAATCATGTTTGCTATAGTGAAGCATGAAGAGCAGCTCGCGGTCCCACTGTGTAGCATTCCAGGCTGACGATAAATTCTTGCTTCCTTCAGTTATGCCTTAAAAGCATACAGGCTTTTCCGGATCTTTTTTGCTTCTCATTGGCTTGAATTCGTCTCCTTATTGTTCAAGTAAACTTTAAGAGCGCAGAAACCGTACCCCATTTGCTTTATCTCAGCTAATATAGAAACAAATATTTAGGTACTTCCTGCCCTTATTTACATAATTATGGCCACTCTGCAGTTGACAAGGCCAAAGCATGCGGAAGAAACAAAAGAGAAACCGTTGTCACAGGATAGTATGCACACTAAATTTCCAACGATGAAATCCGTTACGCCTAGATATTTCTTAAGGTAGATTTTTTGTCAACCCCGCTTGTCCTTGTAGGACAGAGTAGGAGATAAAATTAATTTCTGTTGACAGCTATGATTGCTTGGGGCATATAATTATAGGAATCGGTGCCTTCCAATGTCTGGATTTTATTCACTTTTTTGTCTCCATCCGAACTCTACTACTTACGGCCATTTCTTGTGTGGGAATTGCATGTGTTGTGGCTGAAATAAGCATAGCAAGTGAAGTCATGAAAGTGAAGACAAGGGAAGGTGTCGTGACTTGCCTTGAGTTTATCTGATCTTTACTCGTCCTATACCTCTTGTTTCGATGCCATAATTTGGATCGAGAAGACTACGTATGCGTTCGTTTGAGAGAAAGAAAAACGTAAGCGACTAAACAGGTAGACCAGAACTGTTTGCCTACCTTCCCTACTTTAAAATGCATTAAATTATTATGCGAGGACTGCGATATGCTGGGCCCGAAGACACCGTGCAAATGAGAAGAGTTCCACATCACTGCAATACCGGTTGTGAACTCTGACTGAATTGAGCTCTACCCTTCTCAACGTTGAGACGATGGAATGGGTTCCACCTATGTAACTGGTCGCCTATTATAGATGATTTTCCTTAAAATGTAATAGCTTTTGCTTGGGATTTATAGTAGCAAATAAACTGAAAATCAAATTCTAGCATCAGCTATGAAAAGTGAGAATAGGTCACATTTAGCGCCATTGCGTAAAATAAACCTCGTGAAAGCTAAAGAGGGAGCGTCTGAGCCACCTGCCCATCAAAAGCTAACACAGCCATAAAATGAGAAAAGGAAGAGAAATGCACAACGGCCTTACAAAACTCTTCGATGGCAATAGTAGACATTACTAGGGTAAGAAATAATACACAGTCTAGTATTATCAACCATGGATAAAGACGGTGATAAAGGGGCGTTGAATCAACTTCTCAGAAGGAAAGCGAGTAAAGTTCACACATCAAGCAACCATTTCAATTTTAGATGGCGGATTACAGTCACACTGTTTTGGAAAAGGAGATTTTTCCGAAAAAAAGGCTTCTATAACTGTGTCAGATAAGAACGCTGAGATCATTAGAGAAAAGGGGTTCAATGCAGGCTGTTTTTGTGAGACGAAAAGGGGAATAATCTAAATAAAGCGCGTGTAATAGGGTCAGTAAGAAGCGGAAGGGTGAAAAACTGTCTCTGTGAACACCGTTCTGTCGACCCGAAAACACTTAGGAAATTACGAGGGAAAATGCATAAGTAATTGCGTCATTAACCGAATTAACAAAAGCATAATTGGGAAGCACACTGTCCATACATAGAGTGGCTTCCGAAGAGACGCAGCACGTGAGTGTAGTTCGAAATCAGCAAAACTTTATCAATAAGAGTAGTTTAGCACACAATTGAGCACTCGAAATTCGTATCATTTAAATGTCTCTAACTATCTAACAATTCCTGATGAGCTGGCGGTTCTGATTCCAGAGAGTTGGCGTGTCCATCAGGAAGGTTTTTACGCGTGCTCTCACAACTACGAAAGTGAATCGTGTTTCGTCAAATGCCAGATCATCATCTGGAGGAATTTAAATAAACAGTCAGATTAGGAGAAAAGCCCACCAAGCGTAATATGGTATTATCAACCAAAAGCAAAGACGTTGGCAAGAGACGTTGAATCAGCTTTTCAAAGGGGAAACGAATAAGGTCTACACATCAGGCGACCATTTCAATTTCAGATGACAGGCTAGAGCCACACTGTTCTAAAAAAGAGAAAGATTTCTCCGGAAAAAAGGCCTTTGTATCTATGTCAAAAAAGGACGCTGAGATTAAAAGAAAAAGGGATTCAATGCAGGACGTTTTTGTGGGACGAAAAGGGGAGCAACCTAAATAAATCGCGTGTAACAGGGTCAGTAGGAGGCAGAAAAGTGAAAACTGTCTCTGTGAACACCGTTCTGTCGACCCGAAAACACTCAGGAAATTACGAGAAAAAATGCGCAAGTAATTACGTCATTGACTGAATTAACAACGGCAGAATTGGGAGACGCACTGTTTGCACCTAGACTGGCTTCTAAGCAGACCCAACACGTGGATGTAGTTCGAAATCAGCAAAGCTTTACCGCCAATAGTGATTCAAGTAATTGGCAGCATAAAATTGAGCACTCGAGACTCGTATCGTTTAAATGTAACTAACTACCTAACGATTCCTGATGAGCTGACAGGTCTGAAATCAGACAGTTGATGTGTACATCAGGAAGGTTTTCACGCTTTCCCTCTCAACTACGAACTTGAAGCTTGTTTTATCAAATGCCAGGTTACCCTCTTGAGGAATTAGAATTAACAATCTGAGTAGGATAAAGACCCATTGAGCGCAACTAGTTTTTTGGTGTCGCATTTCATCTACCTCTTCGACTATTCGGCACTCTGTGCAAAACTATTTCGTCTTTGAGGTAGTCACAAATAAAGGCTTTGAAGATCAGCGTGCAATCAACTTTGGCCAAATTAGGTGCATGCAAATTCAAAAGTGCTTGATTTTTCGTCCTAGCAAATGAAAGCAAATAGCTTATAAGGTATCAAACCAATTGACTGCTGCGTTATTAAACTGCCTTTAGGGCATTGAAAGAAAGATAAAAAGTCCCATTATATTGTCATAACTTACCCCCACACAGCATAAAAAACCGTAAATTTGAGTTTCTCATAACAGTCAATGAGGAGAGCAAACCAAAATAGGATTGATTAAACTTGTCCTTCAAAATCGCTAAGGGCATCGAGGACTTCCAGTTTTGACCTGCCCTCTGGAAAAATCATCCACGGAAGAAGATCGCATACATGACGAACTTGCAACAATTCACGAAACAGCCTTACTACTGTCATTTAAATGAGTGAAGGAAGCAGGACTGTGTTGTGTGTTCTAAAAAACTTAGACAAGTTTACAGCACGTGAAGCTTTTATCCCACGTAGTGTAATTTTAGCAAAACAACCATCCAGTTTCTCGGTATTAAATACAAATCCATAGGAAATGTATAACTGAAGCGGAAGACTGAGCGCGTGTTGGATTTGTAAAACGATGTTTGAGCAGTTATATCTGCTCGCAGTACAAAATTCCACCACACCAACGTCTTCCCAAACTAGCAATTCAGTCAGTATACTGGTGGTCTTAGAGTATATTCCAAGTTTGCGGACCATTTGTAAATCTACCACACAGTAATTTTCAGGTTTGTACAATTCAATGACTTCATAAATGGTTCAAATGAACGAGACAATGCACTGCATCGATAGCTGCTACTCCGAATTAAAATAACAGCAAAAGCATCTTTTGGGTTTGTGGGTCTTCCTAGAATTCCGTGGGTTTGGGAAAAGGATATGCGAAATCGTTCTTTCAAGCCGCAATCGGCTTCGAGTCTTAACATCCTACGTTGAAAATATTAGACATTTCCTGTGAAACAGTCTAGATCGGCAGCAGTGTAATTTGCCATGCACATTTTCAGGACGTCTAAATTAAAGGCCCTACTCTTATGCCTATCCTCATTTTATGGACTCAACTAGCAAGTTGTATTTATGTCAGCTCCCGTAACGCCTACTTCATCCTAAATGCACTACAAACCTTTTGGGGAATTTAACAGCACCAATCTTTGTCAATGGGAAAAACGAACACGACACAACCGTTTACAAGTGAATCCTAAGAAGTTGGAGCACACTAAATGTTAAAACAGCCTGGATTCTGCTGAAAATTCATGCCACCTACTGTCCCTCCTCTATGAACTGCCTTTATTTTACATAAAATACCGGAGCAGCATCATCGTCATCCAAAGCTAAGTAAACTGCAGCTTTTAATGCAAATAACGAGGTCATGCTGCCACCAAACAAACCTAAGTTGATAAAAATGATCACAATGACAATTTCGAGAGTATTGGGCGGATAATGAACGACCAACATCTGTTCACCATTGCGCAAACTATTGAGATGTGTCTCTTTTACTTTTCACCTTTCGCTTCCATCTAACTGCTTGAGAGCTTACGAACTTTCATTTCAAGCAATCCGCTAAGAGCTAAACTTGAATCGACGATAATCAACAAAAAAGTCATCCCTTCCAACGGCAAAGAAGCAGTAACGCAAAAAGCACAGCTGATAATGCAGAGAAACTAAGAGTTGAGGTGTTAGGCAAAATCAAGCAACCCATACCTCTCGCATTCCCTCTTCCATGACTCCTTCTCTGGCTTCAGTCGCATCCACGTTCCTACAATGCATAATCAGCGTCTCGCAAATCGTCTAAACCAATGAGTTTTGGGACCCACTTTCTGAGTGCTCCAACCTGAGACACGTACAAGCAGGCTAAAAATAAAGCCTTGTATGATCCTACTTTACCACAAATAACCAAATCAAGGGCACACCTGTGTAACAGTCCGAATTGCGGTAGGGAAAGCCCAAAATCTGGCTAATATTCTTAAGCCCTCTGAGATAATAAAAGGGCTTAAGCACCTGCACAAAGGATAAATCACATGCTCACTTTTGGTTGCAGAGCTCACTTTGCCTTGCAGTCGCTTACTTTCTTTATTAGCTCAGTTTTTACCAAATCACTTGGCGTGACAATGGCGACACTGTTAATCATCGCTTTGCTGCTAAACTTTCTTATTCGAAACGCAAAAGCCTAGATTCACTCTCAATAAGTACAACACTTAAAGCCTCGATTTTCAACATACTAGGAGATTCTGTAAAAGCGAAATACATTTTAGAGTCTTTCTTAGGCCCATTTATTTAGCCATCATGCAAGCATAAAAACGCGCAAATTTTGAATTGGCAATGAAATCACATAAATCTGACTTTCACCGAGAAAAGCACTAAACTACTAGCTTGCAATTTTGAAGCCAAAGAATTTTTAAATGATTGGATACACACCACTATGGGCCAAGATTTGTCTTTGAGCGAAGCAAGAAGAATAGGGAAGTCACAGTATTCATTAAAGTAATATTCTTCTTACCTGGACTGCTTCTAAGCAAATGCTTACTCACTCCATCAAGAGTTTTGTTTAGCATTGATAATGCATATCACGTGTCTGGATACGCAAAAGCTCAGCCTGTAATGTAGAGAAGCACCGCAACAAGGACTTACAGTAGCATTCAGACTTTGATGATCCTCGTAGGGATGTTCACATTCTTTACATGAAGCGCGCACGTAATAATATGTGATTTGTTGCCGCATTGTGCTTGGAATAGACGATATTAGGCTCGGATTTGATGCCCTCGCCTCCTGCATACACAACTACTGTCGTCCAAATTAAGATTATATCACCAATGGCATGGATTTCAGGTACATGGTGGGCATCAAGGCTTCGCCACTTCTTGCTGGTGGTGTAACGATGACAGGAGGCATTATATCGCACATTTCATCAAAAGCTTTGGAATTATGAGGCCGAGTAACCTCTGGTGAAAAAGCGAGGCACGTTTAAACTATCTGCAGGCACCGTTTTAGGAATTTCAAAACACAGTCCCAAAGTTTCTGGTGTTTCAAATTACGCTAGCAGTAAAAATTAACTCAAATATCTGTGAAGCTTACGATTTACCATTTCAGAAGTGGGGCCAAAGACTGCTCATTTTCAAGAAAGCATGAACAACAATTTGTGCATATTTGATGGGCCACAAAGGTTATTGTAGGCGGACAAGAGCACGCTTCAGCTACCATGACCATAGACGGTGAATTGCAATGTGGAGCGTCAACAACAACCCAAAGAGAGGAGTCGCAATAAAAAGAAGCCCAAACTTTAAGAAGGGATAAGAAAATCCAGCCTCTGCATGCATTGTCACTCACTTCACTTTTGAGTAAAATGGGAAAATGGGAATAAAATGGAAATAAAAACTCCAAAAATGGGGCTCTAATCATCACAACAGTAATGCTACAGGTGGTGGGAATTCTAATGCCGTTAGAAATTTGGCTTGCATTAGGCAATGATACCGAAGTGAAGTCGCATAAAGAAACCGTAATTACACTTCTCCGTTCCTAGACTGAAGATACCTTCGAAATATTTCATGGCAAAACGAGGCAGCAAAATTGAATAATAATAATAATAGGGAACAAATGAAGCCTCCCTTACCTGAATTATTTTCCTAAAATCAAAATTTCCAAGGATAAAAGGACCGGGATACCTACATTCGCAACTATGTTTTCCTGCTTATCTACCACCTTTCCAATACGCTGACCTGGCTTTCAACATAACTCGACCGCATTTATCTGCCTATCTGCTTCATCTTATCCCTGCTATGTAGCTCTCATCTCCCCAGAAATTTATTTCTACACATCTGCCTCACCTCCTTATAGTTGTCAAGATCCCATCAATTTCAAACTAAATTACTGACACTTCCACATCAGCCTCTCCTAGTTTTCCTGTATTCATCACTCCCAAACCCTATTTTCTACAGCGTACCTGAATTCCCAACAGCTTTCTAGATCCTATCACTCCAGGATTTAGTCTGAAAGTCTGTAGCCACCAAACCATCCTGTTTCCATATTTTGGAGCTTAATTTATTGCCTACTTGGTACCTTCCCGACTTCTTGTTCCGACCACTTTAAAACCCATCTCTCGATACATCTACCACAGTTCTTTTCCAAGTTTCCAGTTCTTGTAACTCTGAAACTTAAACGTGTGCTTTGCTGCCTTAAATCGGGTGGGTTTTTTGGCCCCTACCACATATAGACCTGATTCGTCGCCTAATTCTTTTCGCTTCTCTTAGTCCTTGAGTTTCTATTCCGAAATCATAACTCTATCAACCTGTCTCCAGGTTCCTCCCTAGTATTTTGGTTCCTGATCCGCAGAATCTGACTTTCTGTAAGCCTACCTCCATTTTTACTAAATTTTTTACATCGCACTATTCCAGATCCCCAACCTCTTTAAACTTTATGGTTCCCATCGCTTCATAACCTGCATCTCCAACTACATGCCTAAGTTCCTTTCCACAATGCAATCCTTTACAGGCTAGAATGGGGTCTCTCTACATGTCCACTTAAGCTCCTCCACAGATCCTGGCCACTACCCGGATCCAAATCATTGCGTATCGTACCTAATTTTGCCCTACTTTCGATCCCACCAGCGGAACTTACGATTTTGCAACCGGTTTTGCCTCAGACCATTCCAACCGTCTACACCTATCATTGCAAGAACTGATTCTTTCTGTATACATTGTAGTTCCTCCCACTTTCCTTAGTTGCACCACCGCAGTAACAAATTAACCATTCATTCACTTTGGTTACAATCCATTTAGCCAGCTCCCATTATTCCAAAGCCTTGTTTTTTAATTATACACCACAGTTTTCCAAGTTTTCTAGTTTTCATCACTCCAGGGCCCCAACACTTATCACACGCCCTTCCCACTCCAGCATCAGGCCTTTGCTTACCCATGCAAGGGAGGCGGAAGAGCGGGAGTCGGGGCTGAGGATAAACGGAAAACAAATATGTGGCTGTAGGGGCACATCGAGAGCTAGGAAGATAGAAGCTTATATATAACCACAAAATTAACAACAAGCAAGTAGATAAATTCAGGGTATGTAAAGTGTCAGACAAACACACATGTCAAAATGTAACGAATTTACCGATTGCCTGATTGCTTCTGCTGACTGTGAGGCAGAAAATACTAGCATCTCGTCTCGAGATGGATTTTAAAAAACTCCCTTTGCTTTTGGAGATTTTCCTGCCCTCTCTCACCTCCTGTCCTTGGGGCTGAGAGAAGGAAGAATTTACTATAAGTATATCGCACACACCTTTAATTTTCTGATCCTTTGCACTTGACGGTCCCCACAACATAAATGCACCCAATGAAACGAGGGCATTGGGATATTTCGCGAACGCGTTTGCGATCGCACAATAAAAGATTAAGGATGATGAGCACGGTATCTAAAAAGCAAAATGGCCTTTCGGTTGCAATCCATCGATTATGCACTCAACTGCTCAGCTCTTCATTTATTTATTCAACCAGCCAACCAAGTGACACTAAGCAGATGCAAATTAATGCATCTGCTGCTGACTTCGTACCTGCGAGTGAGGTTATTGTACTCACCCAACTTACCTAACCACCACTACTATAATTAGCAAAATTGGATACTTAGTAACTTTCCTAAGTGTTGCTTTAGTCGATGCCTTACATTAAGAGAAAGCATAAACAAACACTGGCGAAGTATTATTTACGAAAACGTTTTCAGGAGCAAAGAAAGGTGAGAAAATTGCAAATAAACACAAGCGTCTACCTGTTGTTTTTTGAATGGGTCTGTTGGTGCTTGTTTTCAATGGCAATATTGCTTACAGGCAATTTTATCATTCTGAGTGTTGAGAGGATATTATGTCAATTGTTATCATTGTCTGTTCTGTACGCAGGTGAGTCGACTTAAGAATCTCGATTCCACTTTCGAGATGTAAAAAAGGCCTGTTGTATGTAAAACTTCAAGCTTCTATTAAAGGCACATCCTTTATACGTCTTATTCCAGTTTCTTGCTTGTCATTAATTACGTCGCATTAATGTCCGTGGACCAAGCACTGAGTACATCACCAGAGTGCTATTGTGTTAGTTCAAATGAAGGCATCAGAATGAAATCTCGAAAGGAACGTAGGCGACAATGAAGTGTGGGGAGATCTTAGGCGAATGTACGTAGAGGGATACCAATTAGCGCTGTACAGATACACTGTCATGAGTACATTCGGTACGCTCCCAACTTGTCAACCGCCAGCAGTAATGATGCTGAAATGCGCTGAAGATACTCACATCCTCAACTAAAATGTGGGCGACGAAATGAAATGCGAGCTGAGCATGCAGATGCAGCCAAAGACATAATAGTCAATCACGCTATCCTTTTCAGGGTGTGCTGCTACGATTTCATCAAATTTTACTACATCCTACCCCACTATTACTTCTTGCACTATTGCCGGCTTTAAATTGCCTTAGATGAGTTTCACTTTTCAAATTTAATTTGAATCCCGTCTGACAGCGCTAGAGTAAAATTGCTCGATATTGCTTGTGTGTAGGGACTAAAAACGAGGTCGCAACCTGTGAATTGGGGATCATCATGCGAGTTGAATGAAGCCATTGCATCGTTGTTATGTCCGCCAGTGATTGTTTTCTAAACTTACTGCCTTCCGCGTTAATGTTGAGGCCAAATTGGAATGCGCCAACAGACTTCCTGTAGATGTTGCTCTCTCAAATTAATTGCTAATTATTATCTGCCTGCACTATTGCGGTTTATTTGATCTTGGCTTGGCATTCAAGTGCTCCGTGTGTAGCCGAAATTCAAGGCTTCCAAACTTAAGTTAATCTGTGGGATTCGCGTCATTATCGTAGTCAAGGTGCTCTCGGCTCTTGACTCATGGGCATTTGCGAGCATTGTAATATGGTTTAGACGCAAACTCGGTCCATCAGAAGGGAGAAAGGGGATTGTGTTGCCCACATATCAGCGTGCATGTTTGCAGTAGTGTGTAGAGCTGAACCACCTAACTCTCTAGAGAGCGAATGCATAAATTTAAACCCAATATCTCCGTCACACAGTATTTTTGCAAGTTTTGTTTGGTTTTACTGCTACTAATCCAAACTGGAATGATGCTCGTAAATCTTGTCCGATATTATACGGCTTCAGTTTATGATAGCAAAAAGATCGCTTAGTCAGGGCTTACTTATTACTGAGGTGGCAAGTTGAGCAGAGAATGGTAGACACATTTGTATGCTACTTGTTTCTTCGCTTTCTTTTGCCCGCCAAAAGATGTAAGTTCTATTGATTCATTACCCGAGGAAGAAACACAAATGTACTTTTACCTGCCATTTGTAGAACAAAGTGATTCGGCAGGTCATAAGCTGCCGTGTTTTGTGATTTTCATTGATAAAACGACACAAAATTCATTGAGTGCCGTATGGGAGAGCAAGCATTAGGACACGTTTCGGTGGGCCGTTAAAACGAGGACGGGGAAGGAACAAGGAGAGCCTAAATTAGAATGCATTAATGAGGCGGTTAAGGGTGAACAAGAGGTAAGTTTCTTCAGTCCACTTTGCTTATCAGATCGCTTGCGCATCGAATGTGGAACCGATGATGCCAGAAAATAGCACGCGCCGTTCGCCAATGCGGGCGTAATTGCGACACTCTAAGCAGGCCTCAGCATTAATTTTGAACGCAGCTGGTCTCAAAAACATTTATTAGTAAAGAGAGTATCAATATGTGACCGTCTAATTCGAATGACTGTCCGTGTTTCGCAAGTCGCAAATTGGCTGCAAGTTAACCGCCCAGATAATCTAGCTTTAGGAATAGGCTTCCTAAGTCCCACAAACTCAACCAACAACGAGAGATTCACTCCAGCGCTGTCAACGGGATTCTAATAAAATTTGAAAAAAACGAGAACTTAACTGAGCTTGTATAAAGCTGCGCAATCAGAGCACAATAATCAAAGGCTGAATTTGCATGTTGAGTGGGTGTACGGTACTAGCTAAGCAGCGATAGAATGCAAAAGAGGTTGCTTTTTTAACGTTAATGAAATGTGGGTCCCATACGGCCTACTGGCTATAAATATGCAAAGAACTAGTAAAAGAGTAGGTGTGCAGAGCGTTGACGAATTAAGCTCAAAGCTGACCATAGAAAGCAACGCATGGATTGACGAGTCGCAAATGCTGTTATTGCCTGCGCAGCACCTCTGCTATTCTTCGTGACAACTGGTTACAATTTTTGACGATGTGTAAGGAAAATTTTTTGCCCTTTGTAAGGCTAAGTCAGGCGATTCGATACAACTGGTTCCGTCATTCTTCTTTGTACATTTGCCTTCACAAGTATTTGGTCTGTTTAGTCAGATCAGCAGCACGTTATCAAGATGCGCACAAATATGTCAAAATGCGGACACATTCGGATAAGCATAGACGTAGGCCTAAGATCATACGAAGTTAAAACTACCCAAGTTATTGACGCCCAACACGCCACCGAAGAGGAGAATGCTATGTGGGGCTTTGATGCCCATTCACACAAAGCTGCATGCACACACAGCTCCACGAAGTGAGTTCAGGACAGTGGATGGCAAAGAGAGTAAGCATTCTTATTAGTCCCACGGTGGACTAGGTACATAGGCTGCATCTCTAAGGAATGGAAAATGCATTAGGGTAGACTCCTCAATGCCCGAAATGATAACGTGAGAGTTAACTGTTTATAACACCGTGAATGAATATTCTCGTTGCTATCAACTGTTCCATCCCCCTAATGCTACCCTTTCTGCGCCAACTAATAATTGGCGCCACCACCTGGATAGGTTGCACTATAGCTGGTTTTCAAATTTCTTCGAGATGGTCTTGATGCTTGTCAATCTGCTGTCAGTTTTCCACGAATGACACAAGGGTGGTTGCTTTGACCTTGAGGATGTGAATAGCATCAGCTATTCTGTTAGCAAAAAGGAAACGGTTTTGCTGTTCCGCTTACCAAAAGACTGTGTTTGAATTGCACACTTGATCGTAACGGTTGGCACGAGACTCCAAATCCCATTTTGCTTTGGGCCACGTGACTACAATAGACCCGATTCAAGCAAACCGAAGTGCTTACAACAGAGCATGCATATTTGCCCCGAATTTTATCAAATTAGTTCGGTAATCCAGCTCTTTCTGCTCGCTTTTTGCCTACCAACTTGCGCTGTGATTTTTGATGCACATTTCCTACCCTGTTTGTATCACTATGACATCCGGAACAAGCATTTAGGCTGCTAGCCACCGCACTTCTTTTCGAATGTTGCGGAACGTAATAACATGTGGCTGAAAGCATAATTAAACAAACCTGAGTGTTTGCAACAACAACAAGGGGATCGGTTTTCTATCGAAATGAGTTGAGTCTGCGGGCTTGTAATCTATCACAGTTGTTGCGTTACGGTCTAAAGGTATGTTACAAACTTAAAATTCACCGACATTTACAACTGCTATCATTCTCTATTCTTTATCGACTTTATTAACAGTAAGCATTCATAGACAACAATCGTAAGTTTGTAAAGGTTTCCACAGCTGCCAAACTTTCGGTCAAGCATTCCTGTCATTTGTATAGCAGGATTTTTAGCCATTCACAGCTATCATTTTTAAGCAAAACACCAGACCGACCAATCACACTGCTCAAGGCCGATTGACTAGCACATAATAGGACTCAAAGCATTTCGCGAATCTCAGGCACGTGTCTCACTAAAGGCCACTGTGATTCCTGTTTTGCTTCCCACATCTTGGGTAGGCATTTATTTCCTAATGTTGATTTTAATTCTTACTAACATTGTCACATTTTGCCATGATACTTACGCCAAGTGAAATCGACACTTGACAGCGGGCCATAGCCTTCTAAGCATAACTGCTTCAGTAAAAGCGCAGATTTTTTACAGTGATTAATCATGCTTCCAAACGGTTATCATTTTGACTTTCGAAAGTTAGAGTACCATTTCCCAATTTAAACGAAGGCCATTGGAAGCAAACTTATAAAGCTTGTCACCATAGGTGATGCCTCACTTACTGCGATCGGAGCAAACTGAGCTGTTGATTTAATTGAAAAAGCAATAACGCCGTATTTCCTACAGACATTTTGGTAACATGATTTAATGACCACTGGCTTGCCTGTTTAAAAAAAACCACCTGCGAACGCAAAGGAGCAGTGCTCTAGAAGTAATTTTTGATGCAACTCCGTTGAATTCTTTGAGAGTTACTTTAATGTGGCCTAATCTAAGACACCTAAGTTTCTTCGTAATAGATTAGATTTACGTTGAAATCTAATTTGATGTTTGCACGAATTTATTGGCAATAATATATTATGTTTATCCTTACTCTACGTAAAACAGGCCTACTTTTATAGGGTTCTCGGTTAATTGCAACACCAGAATGAGAATCATCTATTGTGATTTTTGCCTGCACAAACGTCCTGCATACTTTTAACAATCGCATAAATTGAACCCTCTTAGCACCGTTCAAAATGCGGTGCATGCTAAACAGTGTGGTTAGATTCCGTTGTTCGCGCTTTGCTCTTATTTTCTGCCTTATTGTTTTCTGTTAAGCGTTCTCATTTAGGCAATGCATCAGTAACATAGAGACAGTAACAAAACGCATTTAATTTAGGACGAGCACAGCCCAGGTCTGTAGGCTTCTCGGGTTGTTGGCAAGCCGTCGGGAACGTCGGACGAAATGAAATATCGGTATAGACCTTACTGGGGTGAGGCTTGTATGAAGTCTCTGGGCTATTCCTAAAAGGATTTTATGTTGACGTTTTACTCTGATAATGTTCTACTACCATTTATGCAGACCAGCAATGTCAAAAGATACCATCGCCTTCGGGAAGCAGATGCTTTAAATCCTGATTTGCTAAAGAATTGTCGGTCGATGAGAGAAAAGCACAGTCAGTGGTACTTTTTAGGGCAATCTAACCAGTCAGAAAAAGGCATTTAAGGTTTCGTTCATTTACATTTAGTTCGAGCATAATCTTGGTTATTTAGAAAGCGTATGACGAAATTTATTTTAAAACACAAAGTGAAATTCAGAGTGCTTTAACGCTAATTTTACATGATCTTATCGATGCAACTTGAGCATCGTTTTGCTTAGACTCCAGGAGAATCTGGTTTCTTGGATGTTAGAAAAATTTGATCGTCAAAAGCCGGTGTAGCCTATAACTGATACATGCTACATTTTATGGAGAGACCGTGAATTTAGTTGTGTGTTTTGATAAGAAAATAGATAAAATGGTTAAATGTCAAGTGGATTTTGGTTGGTTTGTGGAACTATATGATTAAAAGTGACCCTATTGTTATATTTAAGTCTGTTTTAATTTTTGCTAAAGCTATTATGTACGCAATGGATGTGTACATGCTGAAAATCCTGACTTTACCAAGAACATGTCTTTAATTCTTCCTTGTATGTAAAACCTGATGTGCTGTATTTCAATTTTATGCCATCCACAGCAAATATTAGCGTGATTGACTTCGATTAAGTTCAACCAGTCGTTAAAATCTTACTGTCGTCATGTGCTTTATGGTGCATAAATTTGACAGACGAGACGTTATTTTTTACGAATTGTTGACAGCCACTACTCGGTTTAATTGTTTGTTTGTTTAAAGACTTAAGCCCATTTTAAATGCTTTAAAACATCAATTTTTGCGAATAAAGTCAAATATTTTAGGTTAGTTTAAATGGTTTACAAATTGTTGTATCGATTATGCATGGTTTGATCGGACACCTGCACTGTGAGTGAAAGAGCTAGGGTGGTGAATGTTACGCTTATCCCTTACAATGCTTTACAAATACCCGTACTTGCAAGGCGTTTTATGCTTTGGTTGAAACATTGGTGCATTTTACCTGTTTCAGCCACGTTCACGAGCGAGCTTTACCCTTTGAGGCCAATTCAATGACAACAGGGTGCACTGCTCACTTGTTTAGTCAGCGTTATTGCTTTTTGGCTGGAGTAATAAGAAGCAGGTGTGAATGTGGATAGAGCCTACACATTCCGAAAAAAATACAATAAATCTGTTTGGAACAATTGACATTTCATTTTTGATCCTGTCCATTAATTATCAATAAAATATCTTCAGGTCTTACATTCGCAATCATAATTGCCAAATGGATGAATGAATGCAACCGGACATGCCTTTTGCCTGCCAGCATACAATGCCGTAAGTGTGCCACCCGACACGTGTTTGCCATTGTCGACAAATCCGCCCTCCAATATGATGTTGGTGCAAGTAAGGAATGTTTGTGTGACCTTTTGAAAATTTGCGAAATATACTTGGTAGTGATGAAAGGCACCAACAAATAAATTCTTCTTTCTTTTAAATGTCATTTCTCTTGCACTCATTTTAGAATGCGCACATGAATTTCAACGCGCTTCCAAGCTGCCTACCGTCCCGATAAGTCAATACGTCCGATGATCCCGACGCCTTTCCAATAACCCGAGAACCCCACAGCCCTTGACTTTGCTCGTCTTTAAGCAAATGTGCGTCTTGTTACCACTGCCTTTTTCACAAGCCATCATTAAAAAATCGTTTGGAACAAAAGAATGGGGGTAGCAACTAACGAAGGAAAGAGAGCGATTAACTAGATCCACACCATGCAGTGGAAACGAAATAATCCCCACTATGACCCATTTTGGTACTGAATCTAGAAATGCCTGACTTTCATTTTGCGATATTTCAATTCTTTCTCACCCTTCATCGCCCAGAAATCTTGGCATTGGCTTTTTTAAGCAGTGGCCGAGATTACAAATCATAACGCATTACGTTCTGTAGTCCCTCTCGCAACTTCTGTGTGGCTCATTTTGCTGCAGGTGGACTTCAAAAATCTTATAGACAACAATGAGGCTCATAAATGTAGCAGCAATTTTCAAAGCGAATCCCGTAAAATTAATAGCATCTTTATGCACTTTGGTATTTCCATAGTAAATTTTTGTTTGTCACAGATCCAAGATTGTGCCAACATTTTATGTTTACCTTTAATTCAAGCAACCATTTTGCAAATGAGTGCGTAAAGAGCTGCGTGAGTTGGAAAGTTGTTTGTGCTTGAGACGAACACGCAACTGAATCCTCATATTCAAGGTGCCAACAATCTAAATTCAGCACGTGATTTTTGGAACTTTGCTTCTACTTTACTTTCATATTTGGACACGCTTGCTCATCGCTTATGCATTTGTTATCCTTTTCATTAATGTTGTTTTCAAACAAAGACTTGCAACAAGCCTACCAATGAAAGGGCCCTCAGCAGTTTGGCAGTTAGAGGGAGTTGAAGAGCCTAGCTGATGAGGATGATGATGACCAGAACAAAATTACCGAAACGTTCACAAAGGTCGCCAATTCCATTAAACACCACATATGTCAGAACTAGTAAAGCATTTAGCCGCCCATAGTAGGCCAATGCGACAAAATAGCTGCTCAGAGTTTTCAATGGGTAAACAAAGTGACCACTCCCCTTTAAAGAGACCTACTTCCAGCGTTGCCACACCGACACACATTGTTACTACTGAAAATCATTGCAGCCGTCGTCGAAAGCTTCAGAACACCATAGATAGGTGTTGGATTTGTGGCAAGTAGTTGACCATGGTGGCCTATGGTTGGAGGGTGTGGCAGTGAAACGCGACCAAATGCAGGCGGCCTTGATGGGTAGATTATGGAAACCCAACGTGTGGATCAAGGCATAACCTAATAGGCTGAGGTTTTGTCACGTGGGCAGGCACTTTGGAGCAAACACTTGACACTAAGAGAAACGCTCCCAGGCTCTCAGTTGTTTACTATCTACACCTGTAATTGTTCGCTTAGTACGGTGAATAAATTACTCATCTTCTGGTCGTGGACATAATTTCCCAGCGTTAGGGAACGGTCGTGTTCAGGTGCAACGATAGTGAGACACAGCTAAGACGGAGATTGATAAAACTTCCTTTAAAAGACACTGCGACTGGTGCGTCTAAGGTTTCTCTTCATTGCGTTGAATTTATCCTCTTTGCTATTTTTAATCCATAGTGCCACTGCTGTTCTACACGGGTCGCTGCCTTCCACCCTTTCGTGGATGGCGGAGCATCATACAATGCTGGTGTTTCTGGTATCACTGCCTGAATTCTGTATAGTTAATGTTGCAATTAACATCGGCCAGGCCCTTCTAAGGTCTAAGCTTAGCGGAAACCAGACGTGGGCAAGAGTACAGTTGACGTGGGAGGTTGGGCAAGAAGAAACGCTGTCGTTGAGACTCGATAGGATTTGAATGCAACCATTGGAGATGAGTTCCCCAGGCCGCCTTGGCTAAGTTGTTTGCAAAGTAAGTACGGTGGTGGCATGTGTTCAATCACCAATGATGTCCTGTCCACCAAAACTCGAGTGTGGATTTAACCCTATCACACAGATCCGTGGCTATAGCTCTAAGAGAGCTACAGGTACTTTATGCAGCCGAGTAATGTTCATCGAAATGAAACACTGATAATAAACTATTTTGCAGCATTCTACCCCCGATGTTAGCAATACCTTTGAAGTCACGATGAAGGTATACTTTACCCATCCCGTCTGAGATGCTGCACCTAAACACACCTGCAGTGCCTTGTGGACTATGCTATTGTCTGTATTTTTGAATTTTTCATGGAGACAACAAAGCGTGCCTTTTACTGGTTAGCCATTAAATAAGTTTGTGCGCCACCTCTTCTGCTCGTGACCTCTTTAAATGCCTCCAGGTTGGATTGTGGTGCTCTTTGAGAGTGTGGATCGCATAGTTTATGTGGCAGGGCAAATGCACCACACCAGTTGCTTCTGCTGCTGGAGCGCCATTGGACATGGGTATCTCCTAAAGGTTAGGTTCAGTAGCAATGGTGGTAGATGTAGAGTGGAGCTGAAATTTTGTCAATTTGCTAGATTAAATTGGAGAGCGCCTTTGGCTAAAAAGGTTTTCTTTGTAGTGGATGCCATGGCGATTCGGTTGAGGTGCGTGGTGGCATGCGCTAATAAGTGACTAAGAAGTGTCACCCTGTCTTCGACGTTCTCCTCTATGCGAGGCCATCTAGCGGAGATAGCAAGGCATGTGCATGGATTCACTGTTGGTGTAACAGCATCAATGGGCTTCATCGTCCGCTGCTCCCTTGACACCCACTCACTTACCCGCACACCCAAGCAGCTAAAGACGGTAGAGCTCTAAGCAATGCCACTCAACTGGAAACTAAAATAAAGAGCTTGGATTGAGATATGTCTCAATTAAATCATAGAGTAATGCTCTAGCGTGTAGAACATGGGAAGGGTGATTGCTTTCAAGCTGCGGAAAAAACAATGACGTCTTTGAAGCCCAGGCTGCTTTTTGTAATACAACTAAAATGGGTGAGCAGTGATTACAATAATAAGACATCAGCTAGCAAAACAGGATATTTTAAACTGAGTTGGGGTGAAGTTGTGTGGGATACTATTTGTTTTTCTCTTTATAGTGAAAACAATCAACGCAGCAGAAGAGAAGGAGTGAGTATGGAACTGCATATAATATATTTCCAAAAAGTCGAACCACGATACGGCCGCTATATTTAACAAAAACAAAAGAGCTAAGCACTTTAACGCCGTCTCTGGGTTAGACACTTTGCGTCTAGTTGCAAATAAAAACCCTACTTGAATTTTGCTATTACTAGTGATAAAACGAAATGAAGCCATGCACACCAGAAGGAAGGATACACAATCTTGAGAGTAAGTGGGGCAGCGGCATCGCATCTTTAAAAGTCACCCTCTTACACTCGCAAGTAAGACGCAGCGTTGTCACTGAGGAGCTATTTTACGCTTCCAATTAGTAACAAGGAGAAATAAAATGAAGCAAATCTAATTACTTAATCACGGCACATCCGTATTGATGCCCTTTCTAAGCTGCCGCCAACAAAGGACCGTAAAGCAATCGCTTATGCACTTCAAAACAAGAAAGCGAAGGCGAGTATAAAGAAAAAACAATCATTGGAGTAGGTAATGCAATGATCAAAAGTTTTACGCTGGAAAATCCACAGAAGTACACAAAGGATCATGTTACGCAAGAGTCCCAACTTATGCATTAAACTGGAATTAGTGGCGAGGAGTTTAATTCTGAGACATGACTTTGCCGTGGAATATGTGGCTACTCTCCTGCTACTAAAACGCTGTCTCACAAACCGCTTCACCAAAATGTCACCTTATTTTTCTTTTTCTGAGCCTTGCTAGAAGCGTTTACCATAATCAGCAATGCTGATCTAGGCGACCGATGTGTTTGGTCTCGCCCCACGTTGTGCTCCTGCCTCTACCACCCAAAAGAATTTACAGACAAGCGGTGGGCTAAGGTAATGATAGCAGCCGTTGATTCTCCTTCATGATCAATTTACGTGGGATTTTTGCCACTTTGGAACGCCCATTTTTGGTTTTGCTTAGGACTGCGCTTGCAGGTGGTCTAGCCCTCACATTTTAACGCCATTCCTAAGGTTTAAAGTGATTTGATTACATGCGTGGTGTCATGTGTATATTTTTCCATTGCTAAGCCCACATTCTTCTCGCATAATCAGCACATCACGCAATGAACGTGGTTCACTAAAAATTCTGCATTAGCACCTGTAAATATTCGGCGTCTTTGTACTCACTTTGACATTGCCTCCTAAGGCACGATCGACCAGGATCCCCACAGCTCTGATTACCTCTACCCTATGTGGGCAATTCGTTTCACTACTGAGGATCATTTTCTAAATGGGAGGATGAATTTCATGCGTCATGGTGTTGACGAACCAATTTTAACCCTTTTCTTGCCTCATATTACCGGTTCTAATGTTGCACTGGCTAACTTGAAACTATTGTTGCCGCGTAAGCGCTCTCTTCCTGCCAAAAAAATAACACAGGCATAGCCAATGGCTAAAGCAGCTGCGAAAATGCCTTACAAGGCAGCCTATAAAGCATATTCCAGCAATCGTCGATGGCTAGTTAAAAGGTATCGGCCTTTTATTTTTCGCCAGAAAATGTTCGAGCTGCATTCGTCTGTCTATAGTTCCCTCAACTAGATCAGTTTCTTCAAATATCGATATGCGAAAAAGAAAAGTCCGCCCTACCTTTCCTTTGGTTCATTTTCACCTCTCAAACTCTTTCGATGTTGTATTGTTTAGTGTCTGGTGGTTAAAAATCCCGATTTGTGCTTACTTAAGGAGCAAGCGAAATTTATTGATGGACTGTTTTACATATTACTTTCGGAAATCTTACAAAATTGGCTCGAACTATTCTATTCCGCTATGCTAACATGCAATCAACAATATGTTTTATGGGGGGCAAAATGCTTTGTTGCTTTGCTGGGTTCTAGGCTAAAATTTGCTGATCAGAGTGACCATCAGCTCCGCAGCCCTTCTCTAGGCTATAAATACATAAATAAAATCACAGGTGGAGTATGCCGTGCTGTAGTTGTATTAACATAGTTTATTGGCTTATCCACCTTCCTTTCTCAGCAACTGGCATTTTTTGATACGCTAATATGTGATCGCTTTGACAACTTACATTTAACGGTATTATCAAAACACTTTTGTTATCCTACTTCGCCGTGCCGAAGATGGTATTTCATCTCTGAGGCAAGTGTATGGCTGCCAGCGCTACTTTGTACGAAATGAGTCACTGTAAGTAGGTTTCACTACTTTTGAACCCAACTTAGAATGTACAGGTATCGTTAGTGCAGAGATTGAGGTTGTCATTTTTCAAATCCATAGTGTCTTAGGCGGATGTATGTCTAATGCCACTAATTTTGCTGTGGAAGTAATGCATTAACACAGTCCTTTAATAGCCAAACCTACTTCAATTTTTATCGGCGCAGCTTACATATCATATCCCTATCTGGAAAATCAGTGTTTGGGCATCGTCCATGCGCAGACATCAAAACAAATAGACAGTGGCGTTTGTGTAGTTCATTTATGGGTAATCATAAGCCTATGTGAGTGGACTTACAGATCAACTTTGTTCTCCCAATTTCTCTTACGATTCACGATTTCCTTCCATGCTCCCTTTATTTACCGCATTATGCATTAGTGGAGACGCAATTTTCAACAAGCAAAACTTGACTTTTAGTTTCTACAAGTGATGCTTTTAGCCATAAAGAAACCACCGCCTAGTTTCGCTACAGAGGACTGCTGTAGATAAGAACCAGGCATAGCTTTTGGGCAGTCAAATGCGGCGCAATTACCTCAGTTCCAAAGAGACAGCACACTTTGATTAGGGCAAATTTCGGAAACTAAATGTCTTGGCGCATTGCCTCTTTCGTGCCCAGCTGAGAGAACCGTTTCAGGGAAATCATTGGACTGGAGCATTTGACAATTCAGTTTCTAATAACTATGAAGAAGTGGTTAGGACACTCCCATGTTTCACAGATGTCAGGTAGTAATAAAGACGCTGGACTTGGATTCACAAGCACTCTTTGAGTGGTTCACGCTTTCGGGTCGAAGGCATTCCTTTCCTCATTTGAAATGTATGCGCAGTCAGCAATTGTGCACCTGTAGACTCACATGAACGGATCCAAACAAGCTAAGCAGAGCACAGCTCATTAATTTTGATCAGGAAAGCAGCTTTCTAATCACCCCTAAATTCAATGCAAAAGTCTCCTCCGTCGATTAGATAGCTAGAAGGCAACTGAAGAATTCTGTGATGTTTCAGCTGAAAACGTAGTGCCGAAGTCCTCAGCATAAATAGAGAGACAGTACGTATCGAACGCACTGCGGAGAGATCGAAGAATCTTGTTACGCCTAGTGTCAAGGTGGTGGCCATTGGTACGTGTACCAGGTTGGAAAAGACTAATGATTGCTATGGGAGTGCAAGAAGGGGATTATCCTCGTCATCTAAATCTCACTACCTCGTCATTTATACTGAGTGTATTTTCCGCGACGCTCTGTCGCTTACTAATGCACATTGGTGGCATGCAGCCATGTGAAAGCCCTGTTAACTTAGATTGCGCAACAGTATTAGCGTTCTTCTTTCCATTTTGCCCCAGCACATCCAGAGGAAGCAGACCATGTTGCGAGGGCGTCTTCTGATAGCCTGTGTGCTAAAATTGTACAGAGGTCTAAGGCTTTGTGAAGCCGGATTTTGTTTTCCCCTTAGTGAGCAGTAGCGCCTCCTCATTCATAGGGTTAATGCGGATTGGCAGCATCAGCCCTAAAGAAATCTGGAAACAAACAATTTAACACTATTTGTCGTTTTAGGGACCATTAATGTGATCCTTTAGAGGATAGGTGCTAAGAATCACATTGGCTGTGTTAGTTTCTATCTAGCAGGCACATTTTGTCTTTGTATTTGCTCAAAGATTTAGATCCGTATGTCGAACTTTGACTGAGTGGGTGCGGAGGTGCGCAATACGGACAGGGCGGTTCATTAGTACGATAGATCTTATGACTCAGAGTGCATCTTTGATCTGTAACTGACAAAAGTGGATATGCTCTTCTAGTTGTAATATTGAGCAACATAACTGCGGCAGGTCAATTTCGGTCCGTTCTGTAACTTCTTTTTCGTCTGATATACGACAGTCGTAGGTGTTCTTGTGCGATTTTGAGTGGTTTGCCAATCCATCTCAAACTATGCAGGTCGGTTGCATAAATACTTATTTTGGAAACGGAAATCACCTGCTTTTTATTGTCATAAATATTGCTGAGGTAGAATCAACTCCTAGAGACAACTGGAAGCATTTGCACCCGCGAAGTGCTGAAATCGTATTTAGCAGGAAAGAAGCGTAGAAGTAGTGAAAGAGACATAAGTACAGGTCAGAATACGCAATCTATGTGACAAAATTTGGCATGCTCAGAGCTAAGTTGAGTGTAATTCTTAGTTTTTTCTTCTACGATTCACAAGTTGAGCCATCTGCCATTATAACTGGCTAAACTTTTCTTAGTGAAAATGGATTTGCAGGCGTTGACTGATCTTAGCGAAGGTGATGGATAAGACAAATGTCCTTGGTGCAGCTGAGTGATTCCGCAGTGCTGAATGGGGATAAAGATACACTAATATGTGGGGGTCCTGTCACTCAGACCGAATTCCGCGGGCGCAAGTAGTATTAGGGTGCCCCTCCCATTCTTATTTGAATCTGCTAGACATTGCAGTAGTGCGCTGAGCATCGATCCTGATACCGGTTCCACTGCTTTTCGTATCCCTTGCAGCAAGTTAAGTGCCACTACTCTGTTGAAATGACTACGTCTAGCATAAGAGAAAAGCCGGTATTAGACGAGAACGGTCTGCGTTGGTGCTGTAATCTGGACAGCACAATGCATTAAAAGCCTGGTTCGTGACTATTAAGTCTAGTTATCCTTAACCGCTTTAGTGGCCAGCACCTAATCCTTATAGACAGGCTTCACTTCTGTTTGCGAAATCACCATCATTGTGCCCAAGTCGCAGTAAGCACGAGTTTTACATCTAGCAAAATAAATTGCTGTGAAATCACAGTTCACTCAAAAATGCAAAAGGTGTAGGAGCAGCCTTATCAACAACTTGTCTGTTCAGCCAAATGTTATGCGTTTTAATAAATACGGGTGTCGCAATAAATGGCGTTTAGTGTATCTTTCAATTGTTTGGCACATTCGCCAAAATTGGCAGCAATAATTTCGTGGACCAAAGACTGAGTATTGTGATCAAATTGGCCATTCCTTCACTTATTTTACCCATTCCTTCTTCCTCCCTCTGAAGTTTATATTTAGACAATTATTAAAGTCTCAACTGGCCTCTACATAAACTCATTTCATTGGATAAAATCAAAAGAGTGCAGTGAATTCAGACGGATGCAATTTATCAAATCGGTATTGTTACTCAACAGCAGTGTTCCTTAATGTTCCTTAACCATTCATTAAAATTTAATTCGGCATTTTCCATTTCATTAGGCCTAAAACCATTACTTCATCTACGGTATTCTGACTTCTTGCAGAAGCTAGGTGCAATTAACTCTTGTAAGCACACTTAACGTAGCCCTCTTGAGAGTGTCACATGGTTTATGGAAGACGAAAGCATCAGACCATTCATTATGTTCAGCCATGTGATTTTCCATCTCCTTTGCATCACGCGCATGAGGACATGGCCTTGGCCTCATAGAGCCATGTGCTACTCAGCAGTATCACCACTGGACCTTGCTGCAGCGGTGGAAAGATGATGGTCGTTTACTACTACCATGTTTTTCTCTTCCTCTTCGGCCTTGTCCTCACAATTTATCCCCTTTTAATGATTGGGTGAATCGCATTACTTAAAATTCGGGAACGAATTGCAGTCTGAACTATTGCAAGGTTGTGAAGAGAGCTTAAGCATGCTTGACTAAACTTCTTTCATAATTCTATTAGATTTTTGCATATGTTAAGGAAAACAAACCTACCATTCCTTTAAATAGACATATTTTTGTTAAACTAGAGCACGTCTGTTTCACCCATGCCTATGGTCAAATTGACACTAGCATGAACGACTAACAGCCCATTAGTTAAAATCATGCGCTCCAGAAGTAATCTTTCCTTAAACGTCCTGAGTTTCTGGCTTTGTCTTTGCAAAAGAATTACTAGGGGATTGAAGAGACTTGGTGCTCAGAATATAGGGACAGTAAAAGCAAAGTGGGAGATAGTGAGCAAACCTTCATTTTGCTTCCGTTAATAGATGGCAAAAACAAAACAGAGGCATCACGTCGAACGGAACTTCTCAGTTGAGTTAAACATGAAAACACTCTGGTCTGTTAGTAAAAGGAGAGTAGCACATTTTAAGGCTAATTAAGCCGTGCTATACCTAGCATAATTTGACTTTGCAACTGCTTGGTAAGCAAATAAGATGACATTCGGCATACAAAATTCTAATGAAAATAGGCTAACAAGCGGATTGGTAAGTACGGAGGTGCAAACAATCTTGCAAATAAATGTGCTTATAATACAAAGACAGCACACGGGTGAGGATAAAATAGCTTGCGTGAAGGACAGTGAGCTATAGTTAAAAATGAAACCGGGGCATCGGTAAATTTGAGTAGGCCGCAGTCGAATCGAAACTAAGCATTCACAAGGTCGATCCTGTTTCTAGTTTTCCAGTAGATTTGGGATCAATTAACCCAACTCACTGTAGTCTTCATCAAATAGTCTTCCAGCATTTTAAATGTATTGACCCTTGCACAGGTTGCCTGATTCGCTGCGACCATGATAACTGCTGCGTATAAGTACTATTGTTGGCTTGCCGCATTGCTGGTTTAGCTAAGCAGATAATTTTAAGACATTTATGCACCCATGTGAATAGTTTAATCGATTCCCTCTCAATTCAGTTAGACTAAGCCAGTTCTGGAGTCACAAAGGTGAATGAGGTAAATCAAAACAACTGTTGTGGCTTCAAGTTTACAAACAGTGAGGCTTCTTGTCATAAAATAGAGCGTGCGTCCAATGTAAATGCAGTCAGCTTTCAAACATAGAAGCATTAGTAGCGCTTATGGGGCTCATAAGTTGTCTTGCTTCCAACATAGCTTTGGGTGAACTGAGTGGGTTCACTTGTATTTTCGGCAGTCTCCTCCAAAGCAGGACTGCCTTGCTCAATCGCATTTTCGCTCTGCACTTATTTCTTTGTCCATTTTAGCATAAGTTCCATTTAGTAGGTGAAGGCATTTCAGTTGGCAAAGTTACCTGCGATACCGCGAAAGCGATGAATTGACCATTCCTCATATTGAATTCGCCTCATTCTGGCTTAGAAATAGCCTCACTCTTAGTGAATGTAATGGGTTTTGCCAATGTAGATACTGCATAGGTGCTACAATCGTGCCAATTATTGCAGAGTGAAGACAAATTCAGTAAGTGGCCACTTTTGCTTAATTCTGGTCCTACAACAGCAGCAGTAAGTGAACTTTAAATTGTTCTTGGTATCGCTTTTTATTTGGCCCGTAATTTGCTAAAAATTTTCACACTTAGAAAGAGTGTTTCAATGCCGCATAAGCTTACGAACGTGTGGGGCTAAGGAATGGGTCTGAAGGAGGACTCATGTTTATCAAACGAGGCAAAGCCTAACATTACTTCAAGTCTCTTCTTTAGTACTACATTGAAATCTTCGTGTGTCAGATATTGTCTAATCAGCTATCATACAGTAAAATGCAAAGCAAAAATGGGAGTAGGACAGAAAATGAGATGGCAGAGCGCAGGTTTTACGCATTCCAGCCCTGCTTTACACTGCTTGATGTTTGATATCATAGCCTACAAGCATGAAGCAGCCTTGGCTTCCCACACCAGTACATCACGTCAGACAAAAAGCACCGCACACATAAAAGCAAACAGGCGAGTAACGAACGTGGATGCCTACAGTGGACGCTTCTAAATCCCACTTTTTCAAATTTTCTACCTACGGAATGCGACGCCTTGATATAGTCAGCTAATATCAGATACAAAAGCGACCAAAGCTAGAAATAATATGCTAATCATTGGTGCAGGAGGTCTCGGTCAACCAAAATTTCTTTAATCTTTACCAGGAATTGACTTATATATGCCACTTTTAATATACTACCAGTTCTTTCACCCTTCCAAAACAAATTAATATACTAACACTTTCCAAGGGCTGTGGATGGATCACGGAGCGAAAGCGTGCAGGAATCGTGACCATTCTGTCCCATTTTATGTTCCCGAGTTGAGTATTGTAAAAGTGGGGTTACATTCAGAGCTAGCGCTTAGAAGAGACTGTAATCCACAAAGACATAAAGCGAGCATTAAGATCGTCAATGAGTGGCAAAGCAAAGTCGCCGCTGCCTCATTACTGAGGCGTTGGACTTGCCACTAGCCAAGCTCGCACTTACGGAAGTGTCTATTTACTTCCATCAATTGTCTGACTTATGGTATATTGATGTGCTTTGAATTCTAAAGTAAAAAGGGTATGTGGAGTAAAACTGGCATGAACTGCCAGGCTAAATTAAAACGTAGAGAAGTGTTGAGAATGGAAGTAACTCATTATTACTCCACATCTCTCAGAATACACGTTTTACTTTTTGCCCGAGGCAGTTGTTGTTTTTCTAGAATGTTTCATCGATTCTATTTTAATTTAGTCAAACTATGAAAGTTTTGGTGTCACAAAGGTGAATGAGGTAAATCAAAACGTGTTTTGACTTCAAATTTACAATCAGTGATACTTCTTATCATAGAATAGAGCACAGAACTTAGTGGACAGTGAAGTATGGATAAACACTTTAAAATTTCAGTAGTTTGGAGCAAAATTCGTGGTGTAGTGTAGATCAAAACTTTGAAATTGCAGACAATAAGGGCGTAATTTGTAGTGTTACGGACGGATACCTTGAAATTGCAGCTAGTGTGAGCGAACTTGTCTGTGAAGTGTTGATCAGCGCATCGAAATTGCACTTGGATTGAGGCCTTCAAAATACCTATTATAAACGAAGGATCTCTCGTGGCACCCAGGATACAACAGTACTACTTCTAATCACTAGGGAAAAATTTCACCGCCCTCGCTGAAACATGGCAAATTATTAGTCCAACGTAAAGGGAATTACAAAACTTGTATGAATTTTTCCCCAAGAAAATTACTGTGCGTAAAGGATTGTACGCAAAAACGAAATTTTTAAAAAGGCACATTTTGCATGGCAATATCGGTAGGGCTCTTGAATAAGCGTCTTTTTACACTCTTGACCCGTTTTTGTGATACCCAGGCAATGCTTCATTTCAGGTAATAGAGTCGCACACATCCAAATATTTATGCTAGTTTTCGGTAACCTTTGGGACCCTTTAGAAATGCTACCACACTCTAATGGAGATGTTCCTATATAGGAACCGATATTTAGTAGTCCCCACCACACCCCACGTATGTGCAACTACTAAAGCCAATAGGTAGTATTCATTCCCGTTAAGAAACTCCTATCATCATCGTTACTCCTACCTCACAGCTGACATCCTTTTAAAGAAGACATTATGGTTATTCCAGACGGACAGCGCGAAAGAGTCCCGGCAATAACACTTGCAGGAGGACCACACAATTTCCATTGTCATGCTGAAGATTAGTACGACGTGGTAGCGCAAGCTTTCCCTAGAATTGTGACAACTTTTACTAACCAGCCATATTCCACATCTACAAATTCGAACATCACACGATTTGCAAAGTTCTCTTAGCCAGAGGAGGGAGTGCAAATGGCTGGACAATGTGACCGCTAAGCAACAGCAGCAACAGTAAGTCATTTTCAGTTCTCGCTGCTTGAAGAAAGTGATTGCCGTAAAACAACACCCGCAAACCCTCGACCAGTATCAAATTTGTGCATGGATGGATCAGAGTCAATCGGGTTCCAAGATTGGTGAATAGATGATTCTGGAAGAAGGAGGTACAAATTCGGTCTTGACGAGCTGCAGAAAAGCCTGCTCAAGTGAGTAGACAGTGCTAAATGGAAGTGGTCAACAGCAGGTGTCAACGACAGGCCACAAAGTTCACCCTAAAACAAGGTAGTAAACCTGAGCCTTCGGATGTTTATGCCTTCGTGCAGAAGATTTTGAGCAGTCGTAACCCATTTGTGTCGTTAAGCATGGGGCTAAAGGGAGGCTCGTGTGACGCGTTTTGGCATTTGAGCAATTAAACTGACAGCCTGGCGTTTTCTTACTGGTGCCTCAGTAAATTGATGACAACTTGTAAGCAAGACGTCCCCACTCAATAGTGTCTTCAGTGTGGATGTAAGGACCAAATTGGCACACAAGGCAGAAGGCCCATCGAGGTAGCTTCCTCACGCTACAAGATGCTGGGCGTTATCCAAATCAACCAGTACGAGGCATTTAATTGAGAACCAAGTGACCTGGAGGAGGAGTGTGTCCTGGTTCTTTGCTTTTTAGGGACCGATCATGGAAGCAGCGTTATAGTACATCAAACTGCCTTAGGTAGTACCGAAAGTGTGAGCATGACAACTACGTTCGCCATTGGGCCATTACTTTAAGTGAGTCTACATCCACGTCAATGTCTTCCCATCTTTAAGCGAAACCAGGATATGGTATTCGTTTCTGCCTTGGTGGCTACTAGAGTCGGCTGCCATTGCCATGGAGGTAGACTAGTGCTCTAAGAGGTCGAGATTCGGCAGAAAAGGCGGAAAGATAGAAGGACGAAAATCTTACTTTGTCTTTGACGACCAAGAAAACAATTGTCTCATTATTATGACTGAAAAGGAAAGTGAAGTTATGGATTAGGCGAGGATTTGAAGCTGGTGGACAGAAGGTAACGATGAGGGGGGCCTCCTTGGGTGACGTCAGCTTCAACTTCCCGTAGACATCGCGGGGTAGATCAACTAAAATACCCAAAAACTCTCGTTACTAGATGAAACCTTTTTAACTATTTGACTGAACGAGATGCCAACTCTTTTGATCGTGCTATCTCTGCAAAGCACTTCGCTACTCGTAAATTGGGAAGAAAGTTATGCGTTCGAAGGATATTTGCGTTCAAACTTTTCTTTGTTAGAGACGGAATAGGATGTGATGCTGAACTTGGGAAGAGATTTAAGCAAATAGCTTGGAAGTTCAAGCTTGAGGTGTTTTTTTGGGGAGCAACTCGATGACTCCACCTCGATCGGCAAAGCGATTGCCATTGACGCACGTTCTCCACCCCGGCAGACATCCAGTTCCTCGATCTAGGCAGAGAGAACAAAAGGACTTGTGATTCTGGGCAAAACAAAACGTGTTCCATACAAAATATGTAGGCCGCTTCTTGACAGGCCAGAAGTCAATGGAAATCGGAATTTAGCAACCATATTTTGGTAAAGTGAAACTATTGTATCGTAACGAACTTAGCATTGGGCCATAACGATTGAATCCTTGAATCATTGGTCTTTTATCCGGTCTAGGTGCTTATGCAAGCTAGTCTATTCAGTTGTGGAATTATAAAACCCAAGGCACATTCATATAGATGACCTCATGTCAGGATATGGCACACATTTTTTACTAAAGAAAATAAACTGAATCAAAGGAACAGACAGCATAGTAAATCATAAGTTCTATTTATTTACCGAATACAGATTTAGTAGCATTTACGTACCGTGTGACCAGCAGAATCCTTATCGTGGATAATCAGCAAGCATTTCCCCGCAACACTGTGCTTCAATACCACCACAAATGGACCATCACCGTCTGCAAGTTCGTCGTGAGCCTCCTTAGTCGATCTGGTAAAGAACAATTCGTGGAACAATTATTCCAAAAGCAGTACCAATCTGGGTCAAATGAATTCCGATGGAGAGCATTGAGTCCTATTGCACCATACTGTGATAAAGCCGATTCCATCAGAAGGACCTCATGACATCGCGGTGCCTAGATTACATCATCATTGAGAACTCAGCTGGTATAATTCTCTTAATTTTTTTCTACCAAACATCTCCCCATATCATGAGTCAGGCAACACCTCCAAACAGGCGGTTTTGAGCTTACCGTGAGAGGCGGTAGCTGGGGCGAGAACTCTCTGATAGGCACAAGATCCACTATTGATTTGGCAAATTTGCTTGCTTTACAATGTTGTTAGTAAAACCACCCATTTGTGCTAAATGAGAAATAGCTTGCAATCTGTCTTCAGGCTAACGTTGGCAGACACTCCCTGCAAATTGAATTTGGTCTTCATTTCGGCTGCAATGTGATACTCAGCCTCAGCGTTGTCAATTGTGGCATATAGGCGTTCGTTTGCCGTGCTAACAAGCCTCCAAGACTTTTTACTTCCAGCCTTTGTGATGGTCGTTAAGAAATTCACAAGGCCATTTGCTGCACAGTACTCCTTCACAGGCCAGTGGAGAGTCAATGTACTGCTTCATTGTTGGTCTAGGCTTACACGCAAGTGGCGTGGATCTGGCCATGTAATCGGTGCATCTTCAGAAGATGCACAGAGCAAAATGCTGAGAAGGCTAACAACCACCGCACAGCTTCGCAATATGAGGAGAAGTGCGAGTCCATCGTAGCGAGTTGATTTGGATGCAAGCATGGATGTCGGGCCAATAATAATCTCCGAGTGCGCCAACTAACCACTACGTGTGCAGTACGAGACACACGGTGGTGACGGTAGGATTGCCTGCCATAGAGTCATTGATACTACGTGACGAATCAATTATCATTCAATGTTTTGCTGTACATAAGGCGTTATGGCTGGCTGGCTTAAGGCAAGATAAATTGCACTATTGCATTCAGAGCGCTCGTGATGTTGTCTTAGAGAGGAGCGAAATGATCGTGATTCATCGCATGGTACCAGAGTAAATACGAAATTAGGGTTTGCTTTATTGGAGGTGTTAGACAATGTTGACCACAAATCAGCATTTTCGGTTGCTAAAAAATCTTTTTTGTTGGATCAGCCTACTCTTGTAATGAGGTTTACTAGCTTTGAAAGCCAATTGTATGTTTGTTGGCAAACTGTCCTGCCCTGATCGCATTTGGCTCGAGTGAATGCAATTGCTTCTGCTTATCGATGCAAACCCACCACGGATGATCTGTGCATTTATCAAGGCAGCATTCTATTTGCCAGACTAAACAGCCACTTTACTAAAACTACTCTACTTATGAAGCAGCAGTAGCAGTGTTTTCCAACACTCCGAGTCCCCTGGTATTCTGCACGCTGTTCTTGCTCTTCAGACAATTAAGAGTGACAGGTGAGTGCATGTGGCCAATTGCGTCAATGATTAGACAGCTGAGGAGGAGGTGCTGACAGCTTTTAGTGGCCATTAGTTTAGTGTCCTCATTGGAGTTCTTGTAGAGGCGTAAAAAGAGAATTTTGATTGAGATCATCCAGAAGGCGACCCTCAAGTAGACCACGAGTTCTACATCATAGAGCTAACGTTTAGTTCACTAAATCAAGGGGATTCTGCAAGAATCTATCTCCATCACAAATAAAGGTTCCTTATGTGGAGCTACCGCAAGGGAAAGAGGTGCCACGCTATAGAACTTAGATGTGAAGCTGTACGAAGTAGACAGCAATACTGAGTATGCCATTGGCATAGTGGCGCGCACGTCTATGACTAATGTAAAGGAATGCTTGCGGAAGAAACTTAGAAGAAGCCTCACAAGAGTGTGAATTCTCCATGGCTAGACTGGTGTCCAGGCTAACTGCTGGCAGAATTACTCACTCTTTACAAACGTATGATTTTTGAGGCAAAAATAGTAAATGGGATGCACCGTAATGCAGGATACTCATCAATCGCACTATGCTTACCGCTTGAGTGGGTTATGTTGGCTTAGTACCTGGCGCGCAGCAAACGCGGATCCACACCAACGACCAAACACAGGGGCAAGGTGAAGTGAGATGATCACGCCTTGCCCGAGGGAGCAAAGAATTGTTGAGCACTTAACTGTAAAGGAGGACTCAGAGCCTTCACCTTCGGCAATGGATAGTTTTGTGAACTACTAAATGGCATAGAGCTCTACTACGTGAAGTCTGCATCTCAAATGTTATCGTTAGTGAATTTTGCGTTTGCCCGGATGTTTTCCATATAAGAGCTTTAAGTCGCCCAGTCGATGGACATTGCGGAGGCCGAAGATGATGGCAAGCAAAGCAGGCATTACTGAGCACTAGGCAGCGGGATGGCGTGGATAGAAGTCGGATTCTCACCCATTCCGCATGTGACCTCTCCTTCGACGCCTCCTACACACATTAAATGAAGGCGCAGTGCATTACAGGCTACCGAGACGTGGCAAAGTAATTCGAGTGAGACTACGTGGGGACAAGGCAACAACTTTGCTTCATGATCAGTGACACCCATGAGGAAGGAGACTTCTACGTTCCCTATTGCCGAAGTGTCACTCTCTTCCTGCTGACTTGGCACCTGACGCAGAAAGGAAAGAAAGAATATATGAAACAACAAGCTTCAAATGAAATGACGGATTGTTCTGTGCCATACCAACAACCACGTTGGCACTCCATGAGGCGTCTGCATTGCAAATACCCCAGCGAAAATTATCAGTGATTACGTGATGACATGAGATATTTTGGAATCGGTTTGCACGTCACTTGGCTTAGGCCTTCCCGTTCCATTTCTAATGCACTTATGAGGAATCGCTTTTCAAGCCTACCCAGTGGCGGCATTCCTCGATGAGGCATGATTTAATGCGTTTTGCCTGCAGGGGAAACCAGGCGAAATAATGCAATTAACTGTCCTCTCTCCCTTATCGTTTAAGTACGTGTGGCAAACAAAGGAGGAGAAGGAGGAGAAGAGCATACGAGCGACACATCTGTCACTTGTCGATGCAGCGATAGAATTGGCACAGCATAGCTCACCACCTATGCTTTTCCCTAAGTCACCTGTCTGACCTCATGTTTAAAGCTCAAATTGCTATTTCGACTGCGCTTCGTTGCTTGATAAAGCGCCTCGCAACAATCACACAAACGGACAGGGGTGGAATCTGAGTGAATGGAAAGGCACTAGTACAAACAACGCCTTTGCTTCTACCTGCGTGCGATCGGTGAATATAGGTGTGACTCTACTGTTAGAGTTGAGGCGGTTGATGCCGCTAACTAGGGTTTTATTTCACAAAACGGAAGTAAACATGCCATAATTAAGATGCTCGCAGGTAGTTTCCACTAATGCTGGTCTTATGTCAAAGTGGATATGTAGGATCATGGATCATCGTCAAGATCTCAGAGTAAAGGAGGATTAGAAGGTAGCTTCAATTGAGGTTTTGGATAATGCAAGTCTCAAGTCAGCAACTCTCAAGACTTACAAAGGATTTTAAATTGAATCAAACTTTTCTCGTTACGAGGTTTACCTGCGTTAGGAGCCAATTCTCAGATGCTTATAGGCAAAATGTCCTGCCTGAACAGCAAGTAGCTTGAGTTAATGGACTTTCATCTTTTAATTCTTTCTAACTTAATTCATCGATTTGGAATAATCTGTGCATAAAATTCGTGTCTGTGCAAATTATCCACCTTCGCATTTAACTCATCCACTCCTTGATGCAGGCTCGTGAAGCAGAGATTTCGCAGTGGTCAACCACCTGAAATAGACCATAGCTACACAGAGGCGTTTACTATTTACGGAAGCAGGGGTTCATTTTACGACTAGAGTGGCAATGTGAACCTCTATAGTATGCAGCGCATTTGATGCTTTGCAAAGGCAAAACCCTCCATTAAATCCGACGCAGCTTCCACCGATGTGAATGGCGATAAACATAGTAAAATTAAATCTAGCGCTTCGCCTAACGAAAGTATTTGTTAAGTGGTTGCAGTCATTAGCATTCTCATTAACCACTTTGCGTCCATCTTCGAGACATGGGAAAAGAGGCAACTTGAGTTCCTCATCGCCCACACTTTTTATTCAATAGATTTGCATTACGCTCCAAATTTAACTTGATTTACTTTTGATACCATTGCATTTCATCTGGTATGGGAGGTTATTGTCGACGAAAGCACTCACTGATTGGGTGGACGCAACTGTACGTTTAGCTTCTCTAAGCTGTGCACAAAACTACCCTCATGCCAAGTTACTCTCTCTATTGTCTTTACGGCCTGTCTCCCCCACCCATTCCATGTGCGCTCGTATAACAACAATGACTTTGTTATCGTCTGTAAAGCACATGAGTGATGATGGTGGAGAATGTGCAAAGGGCGAACACATGCTGAAGCCCCTCAAGATGGTAATGGCATTGCGATTAGTTAGTGCAACTAAAGAATCCAAATATCCGCAACTGTCACAGCAGTTGCGAAGCAATTCCGATTAGGAGGCTGTACTTGATAGCGCAGGAGTTGACGCGATGGTGATGGAACAGAAGTCATCGGCTGAGAAAGGTCTCGCTCAGTTGCCCAGATGAGACAAATGTTTATGCCAGTTTGGAAGTCAAGCGATGCCCAGTTCAGTCATCTGCTTCTATTCTTGCAAGGTAAAATGATCTTAGCCGTACTTATCAAGGAGGCATTTCTTGGCAAATTCTTAGACCATAAAACTGTATTCTTTCTTAAAGAGAAAAAGCAGTCAAGCAATTGAAAAGTAGAATGGAGTTGATGTTGAGGAGGACTGATATGGCATGAATGGTGCGGTGTGAGTGAAAATTTATCTCTTGCGACATGACGGAGGACACTGTGGCTGTCAGCAAATTTGCGCTTGAGAATAGTTACACCAATGGCTAAGTTGGAAATGCATCACAAGTGTTTTCCTTAAATTTGCGCTTTCAAAGAGCATACAAGTGAAAGTTTCAAGGTTGACCTCAAATTTCTTGCACAGCCAGTGCTAGTCGAACAACAACTCTATGGACCACCAACTGAGGTCAGCACGCAAGGAAAGCAACCAATAAATTGGCGCGTAGCCACAGCGGTTTCCTTTCTGACCATGGTCGGTGAAGGCCACAATGCATTCCAAGTCCTGACTGTCAAATGGAAATCAGAATATGATAAATATGCTAGCGTGGGCAAGGCGTTGCATGAGCAAAAGTCAGACAAACTGCTTGCGTTAAAACAACCAACAAGCTAACAAATGTGTTAGCTTCGTTTATCAACGCGGCAATTTGGCTATTAAAAATCTCCGGCAGTTTTAACACGATTATGCTACGCAAACGCTAGTTTAATCACTTTTATGCATTACCGAGAAGAATTAACACTAACCGCAGAATCCTTTAGTAAAACAGGAAGCTTCCGGTTGCCCTTTTGGTCAACTTGACTATTTCTGACAGTGAGAGTGTGTAAAATGAAGAAATACCAAGTGCAGTGATGCATGGCGCACCGTCTATTCTTCATGCCGCATGAGACAGTTGCTGCTGCATTGAATCGCCTGTTACTGCGCTTCCTTGTGTACGGTGCTATCAACAATAAAAGCATTGCATTTGACAGGGAGCATCAATCTCTCGTGATCAACCGTGTTCGTAGATTCGTTCACGAAGACTTCTATCAGTCAAAGCCAAATGGATGGACTAGAGAATAAACTTAGAACGCGCCATGGGCAATGAAAAGCCGCCTTTTGACCATTGGCAAGCATTACTCCTCATCACAGGATGCCACCATGAGTATATTGAAGTCTTCATAGATGGAGGTTGAATGTATTCGAGGTCTCAGCGCTGTTCGTGTTTAATGCAATGAAGACACAATTGAGGGCTGCCATTGTCAGAATGAATGTGCCAATTAATGTACTTCTGAGCAAATTACCAGCATTTGGTACATTTAGCAGCCAAATCATCAATATGGTGCAGAATTAATAAAGAAGGTGAATGAGGAGTGTTCATTTGGTGGCAGAAGATGTACTGTGACTATGTGCTATGCAAGGATGGATAGATTTGGAGAAGCGCATGCCGTCGACAGATCCCCTCTATGGCGAGCGTTAAGCCCAGATAAAAAGGTGCGAAAGCACATAAATTTTGGTGCCACATCCAAACGGAAGTTAATATGGTATCATTGTTCTCTGAGCCAACAGACACGACCCCGCAGTAGACCATGCGACACGCTGCACGCAACACGTGCCACCAATCAATTCCACACATGCGACGGGGAGGAGTTTGGTCACATTAACGCTTGACATGCTGCCGATCGCGATTCTCTGGACCATTGTCCTTTCCACGACCCAGTTCATCCTATAGGCCTCTCCTCCGCTACGCTTCGTCCTAGCACTATGCGCTCTTTTATTTCTTCACTGTTGCCCGCTTCTCCGTTCAAAGTACGCCAGTAAACTTTTGCATGGAACAAAGACAGATTCCACAGAAATCAAGGGTGAGTCATGGCATTACTCCCTTTGCGCCCTTATAAATTATTTGTATTTCTTCCTTTCTCTTTATTTCCACGCGTTTGCCAAGCATATATTCAATAGTGGTGTTCTTAATTGGGCGCGTTAGCAGAAGTCTGTGAGCCGAGAGTAAGCATCCCGCCTTTAAACTTTTAGTGCTTTACATTTAACAATATTTCGGCAGCTTACACAGCATCGGCACGAACGTGGATAAACGAGTGAATGCATGAATAGATTGTTTGATGGGAGAATTTATGAAACTAGGAAAGTAGTACCATATTACGTGTCCCAAATCAAATCATACAATCAGCACAGACAATAGATCCTAGTAGACTTTTGCTTACTTACATGTCTCTCTATTAATCTCTTCGCTTTCCATCCCTTCTGTTCGTCCACATCTCCCCACTCCTTCATCCCTTGCAGCAGAACAACTGCTTTACTTTGCTTGTGCCGGAGAGTTCGATTCATCCCCACTCTCATCTCTAGTTAGAAGAAAGCACTGTCGAAGGCGCAGAATCAGAAAGACCCACAGGCAACCTACATTCGCAAGTTGTGTAGTTACATTTAAGGGTGAGCCGCTTCTCTCCTTGCCACATCCATGCCTTGATCATCTTTATGCATCTTCATAATTCATGAGACAGTTATAAAATAAGTGGCAGGTGTGCAGGATCAAAACTGTATGCTTCCAATCGCTTACCCAATGTGGACGCACTGCATTGAGCTAAGGTACACTAGGCCTTTCGCATTTCATCATTCTGGCAACACTTCATTTGCCCCTGAATTTTCGAGGAAGACTTAGAGGTCAGTGATTCTCTTAATTCTGTCCCGCAGGCGTTAGGGTTCATGGCAAACACGTAGGGACAATTGACACCTTTAGATTGGGAAATAAGATGCAACTCTCACGCACCCTGATTCCCACTCATGTACCACTCCAGCGCCACCACAGTAAGTCTCGCGCTCTTATCCCATTATCCTTACGTTCTTTAAAATAATGAATCGCATGCAATTGGTGACCACGCCCCGTCGTATTTTGTTTGTCTGATTTGCTGGCGTTAAAAGGTTTTCGGGTGCACATTTATGTACCTACCTTTCTTTATTGCTTTTTTTTGAGGTCAGAACTAGTTCCTCCCCCATCTTCTTCTTCCTTTTCATGCCTCGACATCCTTCGAAGTGAAATTTGTGTCTCGCCTATCTCCTTTACTTCCCAGGTTCTACTCGTAGATGATTGTTCTCGTTTGCATCCATAGCTAGGACCGAACATAGGTCTGACTGCACTGAGCTGCACTGATTCCGCATCTTATCTTACTACTTCCTGTCCTGTTCCATGTCAGCACTCACGTTTCCTATTTCCTTTTGCTACTCCAGCCCACCCCGGATCCCACTTATCAAGTCTCTCCGCCCAGCGGACTTTCGGGAATGAGGGTAAGTGCGTCGATTTTTTGAAGGCCTGCGATTTGTATTACAGCTGGACTTTGGCCTAGCGCATTTTTATTGTCCATCCTTTGCCCCTTGAGACGATCTATGTACCTAGTCATTGAGAAAACTTGTTAAATGTATAACCCCTTCCCAGTCGTTATTGTAAGTGCAATATAAATTACGAACATACACTCTTCCTAAAAGTAGGCGAACAATTTTATCATTATGCGCTTATGCGAAGATTACGACAACCATGTGGTGGGTTGATAACTGCTGAGGTGCCGGTTGATGACAACTTAACCTCAAACCCTTTAATAGTTGATAAAATTGCGTTAGCCACATGAACAACGATAAAACAGCATTAATGTGGTCAGGATTTATGAGAGTAAGTAAAATGCAACAGCTAGAATGGGGACACACTTAAGCACCTAGTGCGCTCCATTGACCCGATCGGCAACCTACGATAACTAGCATAAAACGTTTCTGTTAAAAAAAGTAGCTAGCGAAATTTTTCTGCCTTTTTGAGATTCAAATACAATGTAGCCACTTAGGCGAAAGTAGAAGCTATGCTTTACATTTATTTTTTAACTTAATGCAAGCAATTTTAGCACATTTTGCTAAGGACAGGCTTTCATGTTGACTCCTAAGTTTGTTATCAAGCACCGAACTCTCCCACAAACTCTTTTTAAAAATTTGTAAACTGTTTATTATTATTAGCGCATATCCTAGTTTTGTTCAGCGAGTTTCTTTGCAAACATTGCGTGCTCGAGTAGGATGTGCGATTTTGATCTGCTTGAAAAAAGCAGTTTAAGCTCGCTTGAAATTGTGGAAGTACATCTAGTGCATCGTCGTGCAGCTTTCGGCCTTCTATTGGCCCGTCGAGTAGCTCAACTAGCCATTTACGTGTTCGTCTTTCAGCTGACTATTTCATTGCTTCGTACCATCTGTTTAATTTCTGTCACACATGCTTTCCACCTGAATCACTCCGAATTCTCAGACCCTTGCTCACTTTTACTTGCACCCTAATCACCTCACTCGCCATTTCGCTTTGTCGTTTTTAAACCCCTTAAGTAGCAAAATTCAATGTAAATTTTCTATTAAGGCCCATGTGCAAATTCGATATTACTTGCATATTTTAAATCGAACCGTTCTATGCAGTCGTCGTTTTATTCTTCTTTTTATAGGCGCTCTGAATATGTTGATTTATCTTACACAACTTAAAATTTAGATCATATCTCTTTGGTTAGCCCTTCCTAATTAGCCAAACCATACTCTTGTGATTCGTGTCCCTACTTTGGCGCATTTATTAATCCCCTGTTCACATCATGCCTAGTATTTTCATGATTTATTAATCAGTACACCTGATGTCTTACATAGGTCCTAGGCTATAACGTTCAACGGGTAAATGGTGCCGTTTTAGCTACCATGAATTCTTTGCTTACCTGTACAAGTTTTCTGTACTGTACAGTAAGTTCGTATTGATGCAGTTCCTCGTACCAACGTGAGGGTGAATGGTCGATCTGCCTCATTGTTCCCAACCAGGTTTGAGCTTAGTGCTCTCTTCTCATTATGAATTGTTTCGCTATCAGGTAGTGTTTAAACTGCCAAACCATTGCACAGATGGCGAACAGTTCACGCCCTGTTGCACTTTTCTGCCTTATTTTTTGTTGAGTCTGGCACGGACGTGGACAATGACGTGTCCTATGCCTTCTCCGTTAAAGTACACCACCCAGAGCTATGCAGCGGGTGTTCGTGTCTAGTACAAATTGAGGTGCATCGTTCTCAAAGTTCGGTAAGTTCAGAATCGGGGCGGAGAAGAGCGTCTGATTTAGTTCCTTCAAGACTTCATTACGTTCGTTTCCTAAATTGACGATCTTTGCAGAGTCATAAGCGAAGCGTCTGTAGCAGTTTTCAAAAACATGGAAACTGCAAAACTGGTTTGATCAGTTGGTGTTGGCCAAGATCTCACTTGTTTTGCACGATATTCGTTAATCGCTATCTCGTTTGATGGGATTGTGTGTCACAAAAAGAAATCAAACCTTAAAGGAAATGGCACCCTTTTGGATTCAAGGTCAATACTGCACCGAATTAAGCTTGCTGCACGTTGGTGGGGTTAAGTAAACCACAGCATAACTTGCGTAACTATCTGTAAAAAAGCAGATTTTATCCCTAAATAAGCCCTGTTGGCAATACGGTGTTCGATGATGACTTTGAAGGCAATGAACTGATCATCACTACGCGTTTGCTTCCTCAGCTATAGTGATGTGGTAGCTCCAGTGCGGTCACTGTCCCTCCTTTGCTTATAGTAGTGATTAGCCTCATCGCTCCTTCTGCGTATTGCAAAAATTTGATTGACGGATTGTAGAGACAAAGGTAAGGGCTTGACTCGACTCCAAGCTGACAATATTAGTGTTAAAGACGAGCAAAGGTGTGTGATTTTTGTCCCATCCTTTATGTAGATCTCTGTTACATTTGCCTTGCGATTAATTTAAATTCCTGTTTTAAGCTTTTTAAAACCATTAGGCTACGCTATTTAGTACCGTTTCTGGAGTGGGTTATCATGTTTTGTTTTACTTGCAGCTTTTCCTGTTTTCCTTTAAAGGAGAGGAAAATTGTCGAAATTAATATTTTACAATATTTCGCGTTTTTACGCACATTTAGTGCTTTAAGGTCCGTGCGTTAACTGCAGAATTAACCAAATTTATGCATATAACTCTGCAACCAGTGTAGAATGGTGTGATACCGAGTAAAATCTGTTGTTAAAACGGATGAATCATGTTATTGGTCCCTTTTACTCTTCAACCGCATTTGACACATATTTGTCGATATCTTAGTGAATGTATTCTAGTTACGCAAAAGTCATTTAACTTGCATTGGTTTGCATATCCTGCATAGCTTTACTTTTAGTCAATGCGTCCGCATACTTTCCAATCATTTTTGAGACTATGGCAGCCGTTCAAGTCAATTTTATGATCATCGATGTAAAGAGGGTCGAGAGAGGCAATGTGAGGGCAGAAGAGGAAGTAAAAGAAGTTTAGCTGAGGCATCATTCTCGAAGAATGAAGAAGCAAATCAGTCGCCTGGATGTGAATGAGAGGAATGGCAAGAAGAAGTTCCAGCATGGATGATATTCACCGTGATGCATCATTCGTATTGGGGGATACCTACCTCCTCTTCTTTTGCTAGTGCACTACTCCTTACTTCTGTCCGTGTACAAGCCTGTTATTGGATGCATTCATTTACACTGCCGCTGCCACTTAGGCTCTTTGCTTGCAATAACCGAAGCATGCTACCCCTTGAAACAGTCTCTAAACCTGTTTGTCATTAGCTGTCAACTTTACCTGTGTAGAGGTGTCAAGTGAGTCAGCACGTGCACCTCTCTACCAACTAGCTAGAGCCCAGGAAGTGTAGCTGAGCAACAATGAAAGGAGAATAAGTGCAATAATTTGCTGCAATAAATCATTGCAAGGCAAAGTGTCTAGCATACATTCTCTCCCTTCTTAACAATCTCCATACGGATCAAAACTCTAAATCCACTGCAATGCCAGAAAGGATCAGTGGTGCTGTGGTCAAATACCAAACCAGTTGGAGGCAAATTCGACGACTTGTACAGGTGGTTTGCTGATAGATTTTCTGCAGCACTGATTGTGTTGAACACATAATGACCTGTTCCTAATCCCGTCCTGTTTCAAACTCCTGCCAATTTCTTGCTGGGAGCAGTCATTCTTGGTAGACTGCAAACATGCAAACCATATAGGGCTCGTCTTGAGGCATTCAAAGACCAAATCAATGTTCCTCTTTACAGCGGGTAAGTCAGTGCTTGTGGTTACGAATTTAATGAACTCACATTACTGATTTCGGGCAAAATTTAATGCCTGCATTGTGGTAGGCAACATTTGACTGCGTCGATTCGGACATCCATTTGCACCTATTTTAACAAAAAGGATTATAAGAGGCAGGCAGTTGTGCAGCGTGGCAATGTGTGCATTACGGTAGTTAATCTGCTGCGTGAACGATGCGAGAATTACAATGAAAGTACAAAGCGGTACACTAGAATTTAAATGTATAAAATGAATGCATAACTGTTGCCGGTTTGTAGTTCATTCCTTTTTTTAAACTAATATAATTCAGTCCAGCCATGACAAATTTCACAGCCTTAATGCATCATTGTGTCGTTAAATGGAACCACGTTACCAAGCTAAAGGTATACTTACTTGATGAATTTCTAAATGAATTTTAAATGATACAGAATGCGTCAGGAAGAAGGTGGATAATAAGGTTTCTGCTCAAAACAGATCAGCTGTGAGCCCCTTATCGACAAATGATACATTTTCGGGAATGTCGAAAGTCATATCACATCTAAACGTATCGCAGCTTACCACGTGATAATGCGTTGCCAGCCACACTAAATGCTCTTGCCCAATCTATTCATCTGGGCATGCAATCAGAATGAAGTATCGGGCCTTAAGGGGATTGCGTGGCCACAGAACTGACCTAGAGAGCGATTTGCTAAAATTCCACTTAACAATCTGTGACTGCTAATTGTTATTTGCATGATGTTGCCGCAGGTATGGAACTTGTAAGCAAGACAGCCTGTAAAATTGCACCAATTTCGAAAAAAATTGGGACGAATTAAAGCACTTCAACACGAACTGTGCCAGCACCCCTTCTGGTTGGGCAGAAAATACGAAGTACCGCACACGAAGTGCATACCAACGAGGCAGAAGACGAATGAGGCGAATAATTTGGCCAAATGGATGAAGCGAAAGTCTTGCATGCCAGCATTTTACTCCAAGGTTTTTAACCTTACCGCTTCACACAGCAATAATTGAGAGTGCTGAAAGCCTTCATAGATGTCCTATGCAGATTCTCCTACAAAATAAACCTTTGAACAAAAAAACGATCGAGATTTTACGTTTGCTATCTTGCAGAGCCAGTAGGGAACAGCTTGTAAACTGATGCAAATGCCTGTCTGCCTCCTTGAAACTGTCGCCTTGCCACTTAATTCGGCAGTAGATGCATTTTTAAATAGCTCTGTTGGAACCTTTACGTTGGCCAAATTACATGCCTATTTGCTGTCCCGCTTGGCCTAGGCTTCCACATTCGTCACTGCACTCAAAGCTGTCCAAGTCCAGTTCTTTTGAAAGCACACTCGAAACTTAGAAGAATTGAAATGCATGAATGGATGCATAAATTGCTTTCGCCCGAGCATTGCATTATCTGGCCTTCACTGCACAAAAAGGACATCCCTAGTCAAAGTCTTGACGTTAATAAATTAATAGGGGATTCGGTTACCAGAATAAAACGATATAGGCTTAAATATCTATAAAAATATTAAACCAGTTTAATAAGAAAATAATTATTCACCACTACGGCTGAGGCGATGGAGCTTATGTCTACGAAGGCAAAATACCTTACAATATAGTCCATTTTGCGATTCTGATCTAATAAATCAAGAGCGATGCTCACCCTGTAATACTTGCATTTCCATAAATGCAACTTTTGGGCGAGAGACGTAAAACAACTAGAATCTTTGCTTGAAGAGAAGGTCGACTTTACCTTACCAGGTTCGATTAATTTCCACTGGCTCCGCATTAAGCGTTAAAATTTGAATGCTGATTTTTAAGGATCCCTTTGAGTACAATTTGAAGTCACTTTCTTGGGCATTGCGTTGTCTGCCTGCGATGTCCTCTTCTCCATCAATAAATGTGGTCTCTATCTGCAGGACATTGACATTTCCCTGGTATCACTGTCTTAGTACTGTATCAAAACGTGAGTGTTGATATTATTGATGTGCCCTCCTCTCGAAGCGTTTGTGAATGATAGTTAAGTCTACAGAACCTCTTGGTGTGGATCTCGAAACCATGGTAAGTAGGAATAATATGTAAAATTGTGATGCATGACTGCTTGTAAGATTCTCTGATGAAAGGATATGTTTTGCGAGATTAAGTTATCTGTGAGGCACGAAGACTTCCTCACGTATTCGCTCTTCTAATTTGCCCGGGGTTTGCATGTTCCATGATTCAGCGAAGTCAGCACCTTCAGCATCACAAGTAGTCCACTTCTTGCAGTCAGTTTGGGGTGATTTTTCTGTTGCCTTCAGAATTAACCGCATTGTTGATGGTTCTTTTAGAATATATGTTCACGTACTCTGCAAGTCCTATGATGTTCCTTTAAATTGTAGCGAAATGACAGATGCATTTGAAATCGACTATTGGTGCGATTTAGCCAGTCAAATGTTTCTCAATGCTTTTGGCAAGAAGCTACCATATAATTATTTCTTTATGATCACGAAGAGTAACTATGTTGTCCCTTCTACAGTGGATAAAGCGCGCGACCATAAAAGGAAAGTGCCAAACTCTGCTGTGGGTAAGTTCCTTTACGTATATCATCTGAGTTAGTCAATTTGCTTTTCAGGCATTGAGGATGGCAAAACTTCCAGAATTACAACCCATCACCTTTTGGAAGAGGCTTTGCCTTCCCAATTCGCATTTTATTATGTGTGTTTTAAAATCGATCACCTGTGCTTCTTTTACGTCCGTTTTTGACTGTTGCTGTGCTGTGCTCGTGATGATTTGATGCCTGGAAAAATGAATGATTTGCTCTTAAAGGAGTGTGGTAGTGAAAACAGGGAAGATGGGCACGGAGTAAGATCCTCCTGCCTTTCCTCCGCCTTTCTCCGCTCCTTCCATTAGCCCGCCTACCTCCCACTAATTCCCATCCATCCATTTCTGCCCTTCGATTCGTCCACTCCTTGTTTTCTAGTCGACGATGCGAGACATATATTGCATTTTATGATATGAAGAAGCCTTTGTTTAGATTCTTGACTAGTCTTTACTGTTCCGGATGAATAAATAGTGCTGCTTTCACACCGCTGGATAAGCAGAGCTCAGTGGGAATTGTTGAGTAGCATACATCAAGTGCGCGCTTTGGTCTCCATTTCATCATACGCTAGAAGACGATGTGTTCTCTCAACAATGGAGTAGAAAGCTATTCTTGTTCGAAGTTTGTAGCCAGCTTAATACCTGGGGTAGAGTAGTGATGATTTTGAGCAGTGGTGCTCTAATAATGGACTGCCTCAATCCTGTGCCTTGCAATTTGTGCTCAATAACAATCGTAAGTATTATACGGGTTCTTACAATTTGGAGCAAACTGCTGGAGTGAGTCCTGCTGAAAAATTTGTCTAAGAGTTCGTTTCTTAATTCTTTGAATAATGTCCTCATAATCATTACCAGGCTAAATGAGATGGCTTTTAAAACTTGAATGTATGAACCGCAAACAGATAAGCAAACATTCTGCCTAACTAGCGCTCTGGCGGAGTAAAATCACACATTTTTAATAACGTAGATTAGCATAAACAAAATTAATCAGCTCTCCAAGTTTGCTTACTTTTTAGCATATCATTCAATTTGGAGCTAATTGACAAACTCGTCAATCACTTGCGTTGCTCTGTCGCCTTGTTACTGCCACAAGCTCATTAGAGAAGTTCGATTGTTGCTACCCCGTGCTATGGGTTAGGGCTGTCGCCGTCAGTCGTTAGGTTCCGATGCAGCCATAGGTGCTCAGCATACTCAGTTACCTTCCTCCCCCAAACAAATATAATCACATCGATTGGCCTTGATGTGGACCCTTTGATGGCCGCATCCGCGTATGCGATTGTCACTCCTCCAATCCCCATGTTAGGAGGTGAGTGACAACGAGATGCTTGCCGAAAGTGAGAAAGCTTTTCAAAACCCCCTCACGGTCAGCAGGAATTCACTAAAGTCGCATATAAAGCATTGGGATTGGGTAAATAACAACTTTGCGATATTCCGATTCTTCTAATCATCTGTCAAATCACTAGTCAGTAAAATTTGCTTACTCACTTAGTGTTTAGTTTGTGGTTGTTTACATTTATATCTCCCTAGCTCCCGATGTACCCCTTAGGGCATTTATTTGTTTCACTGCTTGTCTTCACTCCTAGCCACCGCCCTCCCGCCTTATTTGTCTGATAAAGAAAGCGCCACATTTTGAAAGGTAAAGGTCCGGCGTGATGAGAACTGACTACCTTAAAGGAATCGTGGCATGTGGTTTAAAAATAAAATAAGGAATAAGAAAGCTGGTTAGCTGGATTGCAATCATGAAGGATAAATAGTTAACTGGTTTATGCTCTGATGAAACTAAGGAAAGTGTAAGAAACTGGAGTTGATTAGTGACGAATTGGTTCTTGGAGTAATAGGAGTGGACATAGGGTGTTGTGGAGTGTCAGGTGTAGATTAAAATTTTCTAGTAGTGGAAACTGCGAAATGGAAAGTGTTGAAGCTAGATACGCAGTGAATTTGAATGTGAAATGGTGAAGACTAGGTGCCTGTAGAAAAAATGAGGTGAATATGTACGAGAACTATATTTTGGACTAAAAGATTCTTCATTTTTAAGTGAGGCCTTTAGTATATAAGCAGAGAAGTAGATACTATAGTGATAAAGAGATGCAAAATCCTGAGAGTATCAGAAACGGAGATGCAGAGAATCAGGTTCTGGGTCAACAAGGACTATGATGCTGCGGATTAAACGTTAGGGAGAGTTATGTTCTCGGGTAACAACAGGTTGAGAAATAAAGGAAATGAAGGGAGATGGGTGATGCGTTGGGTGCGTATATGATAAGAGTCAGAAGCGAGCGTACGGACTGAGATAAAGCGGTGCATCCGTCGATGCCTACTTCAAGTTCATTTCGGCAATAAAACGCGTATTTTTGCACCGACATGATATTAAGTGGATGTTAACGCTTCAGTGAGGGTTATCAAAGGCCGAGTGACTGCCGATCCTCATCGCCGTGATCCCTGACTCTGCAGAATAGGGTTTTACATACTTTGGCGAGTGATGTACATTATCAATGCATAAAGTTGCCTTTCTCTTAATCGCATGCGTAAAACCATCCTTCTCCTGGACAAAAAATTGGTTTGTTTTTAAAGTTGGCCCAACTTTATATTCAAGTTATGCGTTCGCACCGATAGATCTCTTGGCGTTGAGGGCTCTTAGGCTGGGATGCACATGGCCAAGTCAAAGAAAGAAACCAGCGCTGTTCTTACTCTTGGAAAACTTCGTCTTTTCCATCTTTTGTTAACCTAATTTCTTATTCTCGCGGCTGCTCTCATGCCGCGACTTTTGCACTTGATCTCATTTGCTTAAATAGACGACGCCTTACTTTATAAAAGAACACGTTAAGCTGAGAAGGATGATAATCATCATTGAGTAATCTTTTGCTTACCTGTAGAAGGTCGAGGTTAAAGAAATGGTCCAACTTGTGAGGGGTTTGATGCTTGGCGCTGGGAAAGAGGACAAAAAGACGATTTGCTGCTGTTTGCGCATCTGTGAGTATCCTTAAACGAGATGCACAGTAACAGCGTCTCTCTTGGGCATATCTCTGGTGAAATTAAACATTGGATTGCTAGCCTACTTCGGTCTCTATTGTCGAATTTTGTCAGCATGAGGAGCTACGCGTCTGCCTTGGATATGCGTAAATCCATCTACCTAGGACTTGGCTCAAAGCTCCGTCTGTATCTCATAGGTTTGACCGACAGTTATTTCCTTATTTCCCACCTCTTTCCATCAGCTGTAGCGTTTGGTGTGTTTACGCTTCTGTTTTACTTGCAACGAATCTTTCTGCAACATGCGATCATTTGCAAGCTGAAACCGAAGATAATAAGATGAATACTTCCTTTGAATTCTCTTTGGTGCTTGTGATAACTTCTGTGGACGCAGTCGTGATCTGCGAATTACGCGTCCTCCATGCGCAAAATTTAGGAGAAATGGCTGTGCACCGAAATTTTTTAGATTGTTTACGATTGTTCGCAGATTCTTTTATCCACAAAATGTTTATCACAACGCTCACCATGGGGTTTAAGCATCCAGGAATAGAAATCGATCCGACGTCCAATAAGATCAAGTTCGCTTTCATTCTGCTCTGAGAACATCCAGGCAGAGTATGTCTTACCGACCTAAGGGAAGGCTAACGACCTACAGACATAGCCAGAAGGCCATACTACTCAGTGGAAGCACAAATGCGAAAGCCTAAGCATTCACACAACCAAAACGACTAGTTAAGCATGCATTTTAAGCGTTATAGCTTACCTCCGTTAATGTCAGAATTCCTAGAAACTTAGCAATTTTGAAACCGGAAGTGTTGATTTACACTATCAGCAACTGGCGCCTCTTTTGAGCATGCCACAGCGCTGGAGAACGAGTGAGTCAGCTGGTTACCTTCGGATTGTACATCCTTCATGCAGTTACCTTAGCAACTTTGGGCGAGTTGGAAAGCCAAAAATATCCAATGAAAAATGCAAGCCTTAGGTGATCAGCCCAAGCAACGCTCCTCTTTAATATCCTAGAGACAGAGTAATGAGACATTCGCGCCCCCTCAAGGCTCCTTACACCCTACCAACGAGATTAGTCAGGCCAGTCGTCAGATGTGTGGTTAGTTGGTTAGTTGCGTAGTCTTGGTGGCTGGAAGTCCAAGAGTTCGCTAATAAGTGCTGCTTGAGCCCACCTCGGTGCACACACAGAGCCAGCCAATCCCTCTCCGCAGTGTCCATCAGGCAGCACAAGCAGCAGTTGCAGCTACAGCGCTGCTTCACCACCTAAAACTTGCTCGCTTACACGCACCCACACGCACGTCCGCTGGGCAATGGCAAGCGTGAGGGTAAGGAGGCATTGATTTATTTGCAGAAGCCAAGCGCAAGCCTGCTTTTGGACGGGCTGGCAGTCGATTAGGCTTTGCAACAGCGCGTGCGTGCGTTTATGCTCCTTTCTGAGCAGAGTGGATAGGCAGAGGTGAAACAGCTAATTAGGTATCGTGCTAGCGCGTGTGTCCGTGCTTGAGCGAGGCAGCGAGGAGAGCAGGGCGTTTGAGATGTGAAGAACTTTATCACCCAAAAAATAATGATTCTCCCCGCACAACTCTCTTTTGCATGGCTGGCGGAATCAACTGCAAGTTGACTTAAGCATTCCCAAAAAAGTGAGCCTTATCCGCTCCACCTCATCAAGAGTTTGTCAAAACATTTAATAACCCATTCATAGACCCCACACGACGTTCAGGAGCTGCCAATTCGGAGACGGGCAGCCTCAGAATGAAGAATAACCGGAACAGCTATGCCTAGATGTCTCAATAAAATGGGCTAATTTTGATGTGCCAATTCCTTTGTGAAAGATTATTGTTTTTATGAGAACCACATCCTCTAGGCGGTTATTAGCCATGATAGCAAAGCCAGCAGGTGGGGGCGCATATGCAGGCATAATCATGGCCCAAAACTACTGATTCCTTATCAATAGCACTACTGTACAAAGATTTGAGACGTGCAGATTCGTCATTGCGGAAAATAAGTGTTAACAGCACAAATGCGTCGATCGCATCACGGTATGTGAGAAACCTCAGCTAACAAAAAAGTGAAAATGGTATCTTCTTATTTTGAAAAAAGAGATTTGAGTTAGTGCCAAATTAGCTTCAATAGTCCACGCCCAATGTGTACGACTATAATTACCGCAAGTAAGGCGTATCGCCAAAGTGATTAAAAAAATAATTCGGTGCCAACTATAAGTAACCAGATTGCTTTCAGTACTCTTCAGCGTTTTACAAGCAGCTTTTGATGGCAATATGCGATCGTGCGATCATCCACATCATTTTGGGACACAAAGGCTGGAACTTTACTCCTGCCCCTTTGATTAGAACAAATTTAACAATGTCAGTTAATTCTATCAACTCTAACAGACAAAACACCTAAAATAATAGACGACGAACCTCGTAACATTTGCCATCATTGTGAAAAATCCCTTGCAATTAAGCAAAACTTCTTAAGAAAAAGCTTTCATTCTCCACACTTTGCCACTGACTGAGCTTGTGCGGCCACAATGCTCACGATAAGCTGTAAATTTTAGGGCCCAAAGGTGTAACTTCGAAGAAATCATGGAAGCATTTTAGTACGTGGTTATCAGAATTTTGGCAAAAACTAGGCAGGAAGTACCTTTTATAATTTTGAAACTTGATGGCCTCTAATTCAGAGTGATACGAGCAAGCGTTGCACATGGAAGCATCTTTTAGAAAAAAAGCCAGATCAAGAATACTCAGAGTGGTTTTGAGTAAGTGCTTAAAAAAAATCGACAACTGTTTTATTTTAAAACATAACTCAATTTTATTTCCATTAAACTACTAGAAAAATTAACTTACACTGCAAACAAGTGTCTTTTATGACGGTTTACTTCCGACGGAACATTAAGATGCTAGCACATACATTTTTGTGTTGCCCAAGGGCGTTTGCGGGTAAAATTTAAATCGTAAGCAAGGATAAACTTTATGATGCTGAAAAGTAAAAGCAAGCCATTAGCTATAAAAACAGTAAGTAACAAAAATAAAACTTGAGTTAAATAAGAAATAATCTTTTTATAGGGCTGTCAAATTAAATGGAACGAGTAACCCCTGAACGAACTGCGATTAAATCGTTACGATACCATCGTAAGTGCTTGAATAACACTTTACAAACTTTCAACATTTACGATGTATGGATAGACGGGATGGTGATCTATAAATTTAGAAAAGAAAAGGTCAACAGTGTCAAATGTACAGCATGTGGGTGAATCCCAACATGTTTACCACCGTTTTCAGACGACAATAATTTTAATATTTATAAAAGAAACAATGCTAGATGATATTACACTTTGCTGCAAGCGTCACATTGGGCTTTATGCCCAGATTCCGTTCCGATTCAGATTGCTTTGATGTGATATTTAAAGTTTTTGCCGCATCGCTGTCAAGGGACGCCCAAAGCTTGCGCAGGGGAAAAAGGCAAACAAAACAGTTTTTAAGGGGTTTGTCCATTTTTATGCAGGTAATAATTTGTATCAGGAAACTGTAGAAGCTTATGACTTTAAAAAGAAACTAAGGGTTCCTAATGATCTGAGGTGGGTTTAATGTTCTTAGACACAATGCGCGGCCAACCAGTAGTGTGTTCGGTTGCTTTATATCTGCATAATTAAAGCAGGTTTTTGTACGGCTAGATGAAAGGAGGCAGAAATGAGACTATGACTCTGCCACCTAATACCTTGTTCGAAGTTTGCCTACACGCATGCATGCGGCTCCGACACGCTAATTAGGCCCTCTTCACGAATAAAGGACGGAATTTATGTACCTCATCCAGTGTTCCACATAATGCAAGATTGTTATGGTTTTCACGCCCCACCGGATTGCCATTCCCCCATCATCGATAGCGCTCATCCTTGCAGATGTTTGAGTCCAACTTGCACAAATATTTTCAGTTAGTGTCAACTTGACAGAATATTAGAGCGACGGCTAATTTTCTAATCTAACAGGCGGTGCATGAAGTGATGAGGAAACGTGGGATTGTGGTGTCATGCCCATGTAAAGGCTGAGGAGATAAACAAAGACTGAGTTCATTCCAAACTGGTTCCACTACTTCCGTTATGGTGGGCATCCTAAATGGAATGGCCAGGCCAGTCAAATCAACTTGTGTTACAGTCCTCTGCTTAGAAAAGACAACTCAAATTCGTGGCATTAAAGAAACACGAAGTCATCGACCAACAAATGCCATTCGCAAAGGTATTTTAAATTTGACATGGCTAAGGCATCAGCTTTTCCACAGCATGCATTACAACTAGCACCCCTTTAATTTGCTTATCTCAAAACTCATAACAACTTTCCAAAGGAACCGCACTTTCAGATACATGACTATGAAACATGGCGAGATACTGAGCACTAGCTGCTGAATGTTTCCACTGTGAGATGGACAGTGCTGGATTTCAACCGACAATTGGACTACGAAATGCCTGCATACTTAGGAACCTAGTTCTCATTCGACTTGATTGCTGGATTGTGGACGGGTGAGGGTCGCAGGTGAATTTGGTCTTGGACACACGCGAGTAGGAAACTTATGTTGTCACTTTGGCCCTTATGATAAACAATGACTTTGTGTGCATTTTGGAAGGAAGCAACAAAGAGGACGTGATAAATGGCTTGCTGTTAACGAAAAATGTGCCCACGGACAGTCTACATGTCAGAGCTGACGAGAGTTAACAGATTCAGTAGTCATAGCTAGGAAGATTAGACTGATGCTACCCTCAATTCAACACGCTGAGCCGTGTTATGTCGTCCTGTTTGAATAGCCTAGATTTCGCAATTTTGGGGGGTTGCACGATGTCTTTCTGTCATGACTACCACAACTAGGGCTAGGCGTGGCTTCTAACTAGCAACAATGATAACTACTTGCCCTAAAACATCTGCGTTGATGCCTTATAAAAATAAAAATGGGACAAAAGGATAAATGTTGTGATTATTGATTCAATTCTTTACTGATAGTTGCTATCATGGCCTGGCGATTTGAGATCGTTGCGTAACGTTCAAATGAACACTCATATATCAACACGTGATCGAATCAAGCGCGATGCCTGTGATACTCATTCTACCGTGCCGCTGCTGTTTCGGGTGTTTTACGCATGGTAATCCTGGTCTCTAATTTTAAGTGTATTTTTTAAAACGAAAAGTGAACCTGCAGCGTCTTGGGCAAGAGGGAATGGCAATTAAACCACTGTCAACAAAACTGCCGAAACTGCCGCATCATCCGTTGATGTAACCAGTAACTGCGAACTTCATAAGACAGTAATATCTATTTCAAGAAAGCCAATTAGGAGGCGTTCATTCTCAGCGAACTGTTAAATTGGACACGCGCATGCAGATGATCTCATGAATTTCACTCTCCTTCTCCCCCATAACACCGGTTGATCAACCAACCGACAACCACTGACCAATTCGCCAACTCCTGCTAATGCGTCTAGTCTATTTTACTTTCCAATTGGGCACGCATTTAGCAGCACTTCAGTGAGACCCAGCCCAATCCATGTGTTTTAATTTGGCCCAAGCCACAAGTCGATACAGCTCTGTAAACATATTTATCCTTGCTACCTCTCATGTACTGCTTCTCTTGTCTCCTTTGCTATCACAATTCCTTCACCCAATTTTCGTGTCACTAGTGATGGCATTCTTTCGATTTACCTAGGGAACAACGCGAAATCACTGAACTTCCAGCTGAGTTGTCATTAAGAATATGCAATTTCCTTGATGTAGAGGACTCGGTGAATGCCTGCAATGCCCCTCTTGACTGGTGATGGATGCTGTTAAGTCGACGATTAACTCGAGCAATGGACCGCCACATTAGTAATTGGAGGTGGCCATACGTGCATTTCTGTTGCTTCCTATTTTCCCGAACCTCATTAATTGTTGGCTGTAAAAACACATTGGGGTTCAACATCGTAACTAAATCAGTAAAATGTTATGCTTTTATGTTCTGACTTTAGTTCGCATAAAATTTGGCGCAGTATAATAAACCACACAAATTTTTTTTATTTGAAAGCAATTTTGCTAGAAGCGTCTATGGGTTCCATAGTGTACTGCCTGGATTTGACACCGTTTCGCTAAGACTGCGCTGCGAAAATTAAGTTCCCAAAAGCCATTTGTTTAGCCATAACCTGAAGGATTTAGTGGCTACGCACCTCCATTACATCACTGTGTGCTCTGTTTGTTTGGCTGCCGACTTCACTTATGGCTCCTAGACCATGCTGGTAGCACCACTTCCTTTCTGTTTGCCAAGCGCATATAGTTTGCTCAAGCATTATGCCTCCATTTGTCTTCAAGAAAGCCACGGGACGCCACCCACGCTGATGAATGGGAGTAAATTGTATCGATATAGGTGTCAAGGCTCCCGATTCTGTTTGAAGCAATTTAAAACTACCTCTTAACGGATCAGAAAGCCAGGTCTATTTCTACATTCAACTATTGCGCTGAAATTCACTTACCACGGGACCACTTTAAAATTCTGCCAAGAGCACGAAAGCAAGCTTCATTCCCATTAGGCTGAACTCAAAGACGGGCCGTGTGGATTTTCAGCGCATATCCATACATTTTAGATCTGCTGTTTGTTCGTGGCATAAGTTCCACCAGAGACCTGTTTTGCATGCTCAATTTGCCAAGAAATGGTGGCAAACAAGGCAAATTTGCCTGAGTGACCTTTACCAAATGGTGAAAAACTCAGGCAGGTGAGACATTGTGCTACGGCCGACAGTGGTGAGGTCATTGGAACACTAAATTTAAGAGTGGTTCTTATTGCACTTCATGCGACTGACTAGCCACCATGTTGACCATAGCACCCAATGCCTTAAGGAATGTTAGTAAAGCCAAATGTGCATATGTTCTTTTTTCTAAGCGACGACTAATTAAGTCTCGGAATGGCAAAACCCCATTAACGATGCTCCTTGTGAAAATCTTAGTGATGATGCTGCAATTTTGGTAGTGGCTTTGCTCGCACCCAGCGGGGGTTCGCAATCCCGACCATTTGGCATTAAGTACGAACTAATTCAAAATAAGTAGGACTCGAACGGTTAAAATAGTGGTTTTAGCACAGATTTGTTCACCTCTGTTGCTAAGTGCTTGCAATGCGCACCGAAATAAGTAATTCCTTTCAACGTCAGTTCCTGAATAACCATGTGGACTGTATTAGACCTCTAGAATCTCTATCAACGGTGACAGACCGAGACTCAAACGTGGTTACGCCTCATTCAAATACACAAAACCCCTAAAGATCTAAAATCGCTCACTAACCGCAAACCTTACTGTATGCATGTGGAAGAAAATGAAGCGCTTCTATGAAGCGGGCAATGTTTCCATTGGTGAACAATCACTGGTCAGGGGGCCCTGAAGTCTTGTGCTGAGGGCAGCAGTGTTAATGCGATGCACTGCAGAACCGAAGCTCATTCCATTGTTCAACTTAAGGGCGATACACATAACAGATAAGGCTAAATTTGCGCACGCGTTATCACAGTTTTCTATCAAACAGCTCATCACAAAAGGACTTCCAAAACAGCTCTTTTCTGATTCCACTTGCAATCATTCTACTTCTGTGACTATGTGCGAGTGGGTTTTACATCCACACACTCCCCATAGTTCCAGATGCTTCCAATTTTGTTTGTACGTTAAATGACAGTCAAGATTTGACAAAAACTCTTCCCCCGCCTCATTGAATACTTCTCCGCCAGTAGACAGGCAACTACTGTCGTAAGTCTACGCGAATCGCGCGGCAGTTGGTGGAAAGCGAATCTTCTTGACCGAAAGATAAGCGACTGAGCAGTATCTACGAGTAACCCGAGAAAATTCTTCGTTGAGTGGATAGCGTGACAGTGGGCAAAGTAGAGCTTCGTCTTCAACAAGTCTATCAGAATGCATCAGCTGCACACTGAACGAGTCAAAAAGAGGAAATGGCCTTAAGACAGACCTTTTTTTAGTCGAGATTAGTGTTTGCGACTGTACTTAGAGGCACTAAATTTGCGTAGTAGCATCCAAATCCATAAAATAGGATGACAAAACATCCTTCTCCCCCCATATTTGCAGATTTTATTTGCAAAGCGTCAGACTCATTTTGCTAAAGGTGCTTATGATTGCACTCAAACATGGAACGCTTGGAATTCCCAGCTGAAAGGATTCACCAGTTGTCCAGAAGGCACAGAACCACCCGATGGGTTGGTGTCGGATACAATGTGGGCGAGCCGAAGGACAAGTTAACTATGCCATTGGAGCACGTGGAACAAAACCTGATCTAGAAATAAGCATGCTTTATTTAGGCACATCTTGCGAAATGTCTGAGCAGGTTCGAGCTCTCTGAGTAGCGAAGAATGCTAGTCACGCTTTGCAACAATCAAATACAGGGCTTGAATATTGTTTAATGCCTACTACCAAATTAACTGGAGCAGTTCCACTTTGGGTACACCAGAACTGCGCAATTACTGTTACTGTATGCTTTTTGATGCCTAACTTAAATAAATTCCATGGACAATGACATTTCAGCAGGTTTTCATGCAAGTGCAAATAAATTAAAAAGGCGAAGGAACTCGCAGTCAACGAGGAGTCCCCACGGGTCCTGTAGTCGGATTTGGAGCGTGAAGCAATTTTAATGCCATCGTACCGATTCAATGATGGGTGCTCGGCCATCAGCGGAGCCGACAATTTTCCTGTGCAGTTGTTGCGCATCGTTCATTAGTGTGCTTGGTCTACTGCACAGGTCATCTGGACATAGTTAATGTAGCGAGGCATTAGAACTGCACAATGGTAGCTCCTCGTGCTCGCCGCATTTAATAAACCACTCTTGGTTTGGGTCCCCTTTCTGATATTGCCAATGCGCTGAGGCGCCAGGGTGGCTACATGTCCAAAAAGCATTAATCTCACATTCGAAAAAAGGGGAAATTGACGGCCAGAGGAGAATGCTGAATGCTGATTACCAAGGACTTAGAATGCTTTCAGCTGCCATGACAATAAAATTTGACTAGCAATTTAGTTGTAGAGGATTTAAATAAGCAACCAACTTGCACTGCATAGATTTTACCATCGTTCACCCAGCAGAATGCAGTAACGCAATTTCACACTATCTGTTCAACTACATTTCAGCTAGAAATCAGTTTGGTTGAGCAGTTGACACGTGGTAACCTTGAATTGGTTCAATACGTTTTCATAACAAGTGGCCAAGCTTTGGAGCAATGACCCCTCTTTGCGCGGCATTTGCCCGCATCTTCATATGCTTCATTAGGTGCCTATTTCAACAGGCTAATTGCATGTTGAATGGTTATTACTTGTTGTCAAGATGGCTGCTACTATCACTCACCTCTGTTTGGTAAAGGCAACAACGCAACTACAGGTCAAGTAGCTCGCTGGCTTATGTGGTTTCTTTGAACGCATTCAGCCACGTTGCACAATTGCACTACTGTCCTTCAATTGTAGGGACTGCAGCTTACTATTACTCCCGCTTTAATACCACGCGCGCTCACCGAATCCTGTACGACAGAACAAATAAATTACAGCGTTCTTGTTATGAGCACGTGATCCAAAGGTTATTTCTTCCAACTTGTTGCGACCTCAACAAGAATTAAGGGAACAAATAACATCGCTGCTACACACAATGGGTCCTGCAAAGTCGAAGATAACAGAAAGTAGGCAGGCAAGACCTTCGCAAGTGCTTGTCGCATAATTTCGCAACTAAATTCCCAGCATGCTGGAAAGCAAAAGCAAATTTTTCTTCTTCACTTAAGCCGAAGAGGCGCAATGGGAATTAAGGAGGCAATTTATAGAACATTCGTGTTTTGCGGTAGGAGGTTTAAACTGAAAGGCAAAACACGATCTGAAAACTAAACTAGTTGGCCTACTCATATGGAACAGGAGAAATAAAATCCTGCGCGAATGCAAAGCGCACCATAGGGTCTCCAAGACAGCCAGCTGCACACTTTATGGAAGCATGGCTTATAAGCATACGGATGCATGCAGAAATGTGATGTCAAGGTCACAGCGAACCAATCAGCCTGCAGTGGTATTTTGAATCGCAAGATTTAGCAGTCCCTTGGACATTGACATTCTACCACTGAAGACATTAACAAAGACGACTTATTTTGCACACGGCTTGCCATTCCGAAGATTTGAGAGCCGCTTGCAGAAACATCAGAATGAGTCGGAGTCATTTCATAATTCACGGTACTAGACTCACTCGACGCTGGCACTATTAGACTTGCCGATGTATGTAAGGTCACTACTGGCCATGGCAGACAGGGTGTGAAACTTGGTGTAGAAGAGGTCCATTTAGGGTGGAGGTGACCTGCGCCCCGCACTTGGCGGTCGCGTGTGTGCATGTGTATCCACCACGAGTGCCGCGCGTGCAGATGGCTGATGTCTGAGTCACGAGTGACTGGCTCTCCCTGAACCGTGTTGAGTCTGGCCTGGTGCATCGCATCAACAGGTAGACGCGACGCACGGTAGGCCGTGTTGTGCGACCCCCACCAATCTTGACAAATGAATCAGCCAGTGACAACAGTGACAAAAGCAGAAGACCAACCCACTCAAATGACTTAAAACAAATAAACTGGGATCTCTGTGTACTGCTCATGACTGCTTTTGAATCCCCCTACCAGTTGCTAGCTCAAAAGCAAACCATTAGGGAAGCAATTGGTTTCAAAATCTCAGTAACCAGTACTTCACCTGTATTCGGTGGTGATGCAGTAGTGCCTACACGTTAGACTAGCTGAGGTGTTGGAGGGCAACTACGATTTTTTGCATTTGTGTTTGCTATCACTCTTGGGTCCATTGTTGGCCTCTACGCAGGAGTGGGTATCAATTCCAACATTACTAGCTTTTCGCGACTCCATTCACCTAAGATACGGCAGTGAAAACAGCCAGCAGAACACCTTGGCACATTAAATCAATTTTCTGAAACGCCCACATCCCAGCCCTGTCTGACCCTCAAAGCAGTCATTAGTGGCTTGGTGGAGAAGTTGATGGCATCACGCCCAATCTCCAAAGATCCATTAAGCACCATTGAGCATTCATAAACTTTGGCGATGATTAACCAAAGTGGCACTGCAAAATCCGGAAAGGACATGGTTGCTAGGACACGGTTAAATTGCTAATATAAAACAAAGGATTTCCATGCAGATTTTCGTCGAGAACTGCAACAATTCCCCCCTACATTACAGTTTCTCAAACTACTAGGCTCAGTCACGGCCCGTGCTTTGAACAAGATTCTACTCATGGTGAAATGTGGATACACACCTCCCTGCGGAAGCGATTCCATTTGTCGGGGAGTCACTGGAAAGAACCTGGCGCAATGGACACAAACATAGTACTCTAAGCACACTTTACACCGCAATGCTAACGTCACTCACATGGCACATTTTTTACCTTGCCTATGTCTGCCGAATGGTCCTGCCTCATGCCAAAGTGCAATTTGGAACTGCCTGGAAGAAGTGACACATTCACTATCTGATGCCAGGTGACTTCAATTGGTTTAAGTTAGGCTGTATGGAGAGTGCGCGCCATATCCCGCCAAAGAGACCTGGCGATCTACTTTAGATGGGTTTTCAAGGTCGCATGCACCAACTTTAATAATTTTATGCCTGTAGCCTCACGTATTGTGCTTCTCCTTATCTGTCATAAAAGTACAGTGCTACTGCAGTAAAAGAAGGAAAGGTCTTTTAAATGTGGTTGGAGTCCAGCTTTATTTGCCCTTAGTATATATTCAGCTAAAGGTTTCTTATGATATTCTCCAACACATCCTTCCTCTTTGTTATATATAATGAATAAGTGGTGCTAGTTAGGGTGCACTCCAGCCTCAGTTCGTTCACCTTGAGCATCGCGAAGCAATAATCTTCATCATCGACGATCCAATTAGCATTTTGAATGTCACGAAAACGTTGGTTTATCTGCGACATGTGTGTCTCGTGAGCAGCAGCGATAAGCGCAGTGTCGCTGGGATCGGAGTTGAACTCATTTTCACCAACAGAGTTTTCCAACTCAGGTGGGCGGTGAGGTGGTGCTATCTTGCTAGCCACCACATTCTCCCGGTTGGTCTCTTTGTGGAACCCAAAGTACTTGGCATCGGCAGCTTTCAGAAGCCTGTTAGAATTGTGACTGAGACAAGTTTTGATAAAGCTCTTTAGGGATTTGGGGACGTGTGATGAGCAGCTTTTCATTTGTCGACCGGCGCGCGTCCAACCACGCATTGTGTTGTGACCGTACATGCTGAGGGCCGCGCGGATGCCCATGCTCCAGACATCCACCCTCGCTGTGATCCCCACCTGATCTTTCACTTCAGGTGCCATGAAGAAAGCGGTGTCGGTGCCATCCGTTTTAGTAGGAAGTCCTCTTCTCTGAGTCATCTTGTATAAGCTATCAGCGCTTATGTAAAACAGGTGGCCTGACTCAGCGGGATGAATGCTGTTGGATTCGACATCCAAGCTGACGATGCCCATGACATGGAGACGCTCCCGACCACAGATGAGCTCGCAGCTATAGAATCGTGAACCATTATCATTGAGGGAGCCAACCTTTGAGATGAGTTTACGCACGTCGATACCGTTTTCGTTGCGCAACACAAGGTTTGGAGCTCTGTGGATTGGAAAGCTTTGTAACTGGGCGGAACACCGAACAGCGGAATTGCATTGCAGATGAATAGGCTTTAGGGCCCACGTCAAAGTCACAGTCTTGTTTTTTCCTTTGGTGTGGACTACTTCATAGGCGGTGGGACAGGACTTGTCGGAACTGAACTTCACTGCACCAGGCTTCTCAGACCCCATCTCTCGACTCACCGAGGCCCACTCTTGCAGTTGATGATATAACTCAAGGGCTGGCACCACCGCTATAAGTAGTTTTACGTGGGCCAATCATGGGAGACCTCGTTTTTTATGGGCTTGTCTCACACACAGCGTGTCAATGAGGTTGGGCCAAGATTGATTGTGTTGAATGAATTGTGATAGGTTCTTTGCCACAACTGTGACTGATCTAAATGTCATTGCTTCCATGAGACAGCCAACGGCATGTTGTGTGAAGACTAACAATCACCTCAGTGCCGAGCCCCATTTTTAACACTGATCGGCAGATAGACAAGGTGTCAAGAAAAACCCAAATGGGCTGAAGTAGTGAAACAATCACCGGACCCACAGTGCACATAATCCATTTAGTCTCCTCCTCCAATTCTCGATTTTGCCCACAGGATGCTTTCGTAGATGCTGCTGTGAAGCGCGTCGCCACTGTCCATGTTATGGCCGGTGTCAAAATGGGCCATCTTTACCGATTTTAGTACGTTGCGCATTTGTTTGGCTTTAAAGACAAAAGTTGCGTACATGCGTATCTCTGCCCAATCCAGCCACGTTGCTGTGCTCGCAATCTATTATTTGCCATTAGTCAACTCACTTAACTCTTGTCAGCACCAAATTTGGAGGGTAGAGTCGAAGATGGTCTTGTTTTCCGTAGATTTGGCGAATGGGTTTGCCGCGCCACAAACTTTACAGGAGGCAACTATTTGAAGTAATACGTGCTTCAGGATCGATCCTAGGTGCCACCTTCGTCGATGTTTTGCTACTTCAAGTGAGGCAAGTGACTGGTCATCATCAAACAGCGTCACTAGTTGATGTAGCTTGCATCACAGGAGGAAAAATCATCAAACTCTATGGCCTCAAAACATAAGAGTCGCGGAGATAGTGCCACAGTAAAGGGCGAAGACATGTGATCAACTGCATTACCAGCAAGCATACTGCTAAGTCTGACCAATTTGGCGCAGGAGGGAAATGCCATCACGTGATGGAAAGGAGGCCAATCCTAATTCCCTGCGCTGCCTGCATCGTGGCTAACATAATGTAGGGACGAGATTTTTCGATAACTCACTGGTGTCAGCTTCAGAGTGAAGGTGTGGTCACAATACCCTTTATCAAAACGCACGCGATAGCTATTACTGCAGATGCAAACTTTCAACCACAATGTGATGGCTCTTCCCGCTCCTCTTCAGCCCATCCTTACTTTGAATTATGAGCATCGCGTCCATTGAGCTTATCACTCCTCGGATTGCACCATTACTTTTAGGCCCGGTGATTGCGCAGCTAGCCACTTAGATGCAGTCCCTTCTGCACATCAGTATTTCTGTCATAAGTCTTCACGCTGAAACGCATGCAAATGGACTATTGTTGAGCCGCCTCCTCTTCAGCATTTGATGGTAGTGTTTTCTTGCATCAAATTATTCAAGCCTAAAAGTGTGCTCGTTGACAAGGCAGCGATCATATACCACCATTCTTCGTTGAGGGTCTGTCACCTCATTTCTTGTGCCATTCAGTCTGCATTTGAAGGTGAAGAAGGAGAATAGCGCCATGCCCAGCTACAGTGTCAGATGAAACCTCTTAAAACGTAGAGCTTTTGATGCGCGGGCATCTTGCGGCCTCTATCAACTCCTTCCAGCTCGCATTTTTTGATTACGACTCGGATAAGAGAGCGCCTAATCGCATAAATTACGACTACTAGTTTTTTGTATAAATGGTAAAGCTCGTGTTTTGCTTACTCCAACCATCCCAACTGGTATCTCGTACAAATGGCAATTTTGTTTTGCTTAGTCCAAACGAGGTTATCGAGGTTGGTGGGCAAATTACTAACCAAATACAGGTATCAAAACAGACTCAATAGTCGGTAAGAAAGTTTACCGAAGCTCCTCCTGGGCAACTTACCAAGTAAGCTACAAAAGGCACACGGTACTGCATCAGGTCCCATCATTCATTTGGATGGGGTCAATGCCACAGCAATATCACATGGTCGATGTGTGGGCGTAATTTAAGAGGTCGGTGGGTTCATTAAAAGCAAATTTCACGTTTTAGCGCAAACAAAGCAGTCGCAGATTGATTTGCCTGTGTGGTTTGAAACTACCACATCAAATGGAAACATTTGCTCACCACAGATGCATACCCGAGCGTAAGCTCTAAGCACAGGCATGTACACAATAAGAGGGAGGTTTAGCATTTCCAATTGCCTCTTCTATCCTCGCTAATGATACCTGCGAGCTTAGATTTTTATTTGTATCAGTGAGTGGTTCTGTGGCCACTGCGTTGATTGGGGAGCACGGTATTGCGCTTTATCCAAGCACCGTAATTCAAACACAATTGGCACACATCGACAAAGCGGAAGGTTTCACAAGGTGGTTCAAATAAGTGAGCATAAGAAAGAATAGAAATCCAAAGCAAACTGTGGGCGAGCACCTAGCAAATTTCGGGAAATTTCCTGTGTTATATAATGGAAGGAACTGACGCGGACTATAAAATTGTTGAATTTTCTGATGACTACCGGTACTATGCAAGAGGTGTTTATAAGAAAATAGAAAGTAGCACCGAAGATCCAAACAATAAAGAAAAACAAAACTAAAATGTCTGCACATTAGAGAACCACAGGACCACAGCTCTGTGCAGGCTGTGGGAGCAAGAAATAGTAAGATCGACACGAAGTCACAATGAAAACAAAGGTATGCACAAGCAGCAAAAATTTACTATTCTAGCCACTTTTAGAAATAGGCAAATTTATCCACTTTGCAGTGATGCATGGTGCTGTTGAAACCTTCACACTGCAGTAATGTCATGCTTGTTGCTCCTTCACGTGGTTGCCCACATCATCTTGTGCTCTTTAACACGGGGGAGAGACAGGTACAACTCTTTCTACCCCTATAGTTCAAAAGTGTACCAATACAACACCAAGAGAATGGGATGTTTGAGTATCTGTTTGCATGCCAAGGTGTGCACCAGAGCTTGATATTTGTGGCAGTCAAATAAGCCAAGCTAGCAGCATTTTAAGATGCGACACAGGACAATTTGCACGAAATGAGAACTGATTTTTAAATTCCTGTCACATACGAACTGTGTCGAACTGAGACTAGAGTCTGCTTATTAACCGATTTAATCTAACAGAAGCGTAGATAAAGGCATTATGTACTCAGGCTTCGGCAAATCACATAAACAATTTTTGAAGATCTAGTTCGATATTGCTCCCCTAGGAGTCGTTGTGCTGGGCCCCACATTGAATCCATCCAAAACCAGTGCTTCTGCGGTTAGTCTTTGCAGACTCAGTTATTTGCTGTGGTTTATTCTCTTCTGTGGAGGTTCGGAGCAGTTAAAAGGCAACAAAATGGGATTATTGCTGCCCTCGACGATTTGGTCAATCCATCCAACAGGCTATGGGTGTAATAACACCCGTCTAAAAGCAGGGCTATTCAACAAAATGCATGGATTAAGTTTTATTTACAGGCTAACGATCTTGTTTACGTTCCTTTCAATTTCCCTATTCCCTTTTTCCTTCATATCTCGAAGTACCTCATATATGTTCACGAGAACATTTTGAACGGTGGCAGAGGGGATATTTCCCACCCTAACTCTGTTGAAGATTTCATTTTTCGTTGCCTCAGAACATAAAGCCTGACAAATCCCAATGATAAATACGAATTCTATACCCATTCTGCTGTAAGCCTTTGCAGATTTAACCAACTACAGTGCATGGTTGTCGCATTAGCCGCCGCTTCTGCTTCTTCTCAAGAGCGCACAACAGCTGCCATCTGAAGATCACGTTTCGTCTCACCCATAGGTGTGTTCGGCTGCAACAAAGGCTGCAACAAAGCGACATCAATGTCGGCGGCGGAATGACATTTTCACCCGGTTCGCACGTGGCACAAGCACCAGCAATTGTGCTAAGCTTCAAAGAACTTCAGTTCAGTGGGGTGACAGCGCAGATGGACTTGTGCGCTCTCACACACTGCCCCGGTAGAAATGTGCGAGAGCATGAAAATTAGGTCAAGATCAATGGCTCCTCAATAAGCTTTTGCTGCTACAGCCAAAGCCAACGCAACCTCAAGCACTACAAACAAAATGCAACCCCTGAATTCCTACTGATTTGTCTAAGCTGACTGTTATGACAGAAGCCCAAAATATGCAAAACCAAAGTGCATCGCCTTCCCCGCCCAGACTGCACTAAATCCCACACTGGCCGTCAGTGCATAGTGGCAACTTCTTGCACCGTTCAATTTGAAACCTGAACTATAGGACGGGATTATGTGGACTTTTGAAAGAGTGACTCCGATTCAGGAGCAAGAGGTGAATCACACTGCACCCCAGACGGATAAAATGCATTACACATCATTAGTTAGCAAATGCAAGACGGACCTTTATTCTGCGTGTCAAGAGCATGCTGCTCACTTGGCAACCATTTTAAATTGGCAGGTAATCCTAGGAGCTAAGGCTAAACTGGATAGGTTTGTCAAATTATAGCCATTCTATCCCATTCCATCACGGGTGCAGGATTGTTTGTGTGCCTTCTCCGCTTCAAAATGCATTCAATTATTGTGCAATGACTGCATTATGTTGGATGGGCAGAGTGCCAAATCATTGCAATATCGGTTGTGGACTCTAAATGAGTTGAGCTCTACCCGTCTCAAGGTCAAGACGATGGTAAAGGTTTCACCTACTTGATTAGCCGCCTTTTATAGATAAGGTTTTTTTAAAAAACATAAGATTTTGCTTAGGATTTATAGGAATACATAACTAAAAACGCCATCTATAAAAGGCGGCTAATCAAGTAGGTGAAACCTTTACCATCGTCTTGACCTTGAGACGGGTAGAGCTCAACTCATTTAGAGTCCACAACCGATATTGCAATGATTTGGCACTCTGCCCATCCAACATAATGCAGTCATTGCACAATAATTGAATGCATTTTGAAGCGGAGAAGGCACACAAACAATCCTGCACCCGTGATGGAATGGGATAGAATGGCTATAATTTGACAAACCTATCCAGTTTAGCCTTAGCTCCTAGGATTACCTGCCAATTTAAAATGGTTGCCAAGTGAGCAGCATGCTCTTGACACGCAGAATAAAGGTCCGTCTTGCATTTGCTAACTAATGATGTGTAATGCATTTTATCCGTCTGGGGTGCAGTGTGATTCACCTCTTGCTCCTGAATCGGAGTCACTCTTTCAAAAGTCCACATAATCCCGTCCTATAGTTCAGGTTTCAAATTGAACGGTGCAAGAAGTTGCCACTATGCACTGACGGCCAGTGTGGGATTTAGTGCAGTCTGGGCGGGGAAGGCGATGCACTTTGGTTTTGCATATTTTGGGCTTCTGTCATAACAGTCAGCTTAGACAAATCAGTAGGAATTCAGGGGTTGCATTTTGTTTGTAGTGCTTGAGGTTGCGTTGGCTTTGGCTGTAGCAGCAAAAGCTTATTGAGGAGCCATTGATCTTGACCTAATTTTCATGCTCTCGCACATTTCTACCGGGGCAGTGTGTGAGAGCGCACAAGTCCATCTGCGCTGTCACCCCACTGAACTGAAGTTCTTTGAAGCTTAGCACAATTGCTGGTGCTTGTGCCACGTGCGAACCGGGTGAAAATGTCATTCCGCCGCCGACATTGATGTCGCTTTGTTGCAGCCTTTGTTGCAGCCGAACACACCTATGGGTGAGACGAAACGTGATCTTCAGATGGCAGCTGTTGTGCGCTCTTGAGAAGAAGCAGAAGCGGCGGCTAATGCGACAACCATGCACTGTAGTTGGTTAAATCTGCAAAGGCTTACAGCAGAATGGGTATAGAATTCGTATTTATCATTGGGATTTGTCAGGCTTTATGTTCTGAGGCAACGAAAAATGAAATCTTCAACAGAGTTAGGGTGGGAAATATCCCCTCTGCCACCGTTCAAAATGTTCTCGTGAACATATATGAGGTACTTCGAGATATGAAGGAAAAAGGGAATAGGGAAATTGAAAGGAACGTAAACAAGATCGTTAGCCTGTAAATAAAACTTAATCCATGCATTTTGTTGAATAGCCCTGCTTTTAGACGGGTGTTATTACACCCATAGCCTGTTGGATGGATTGACCAAATCGTCGAGGGCAGCAATAATCCCATTTTGTTGCCTTTTAACTGCTCCGAACCTCCACAGAAGAGAATAAACCACAGCAAATAACTGAGTCTGCAAAGACTAACCGCAGAAGCACTGGTTTTGGATGGATTCAATGTGGGGCCCAGCACAACGACTCCTAGGGGAGCAATATCGAACTAGATCTTCAAAAATTGTTTATGTGATTTGCCGAAGCCTGAGTACATAATGCCTTTATCTACGCTTCTGTTAGATTAAATCGGTTAATAAGCAGACTCTAGTCTCAGTTCGACACAGTTCGTATGTGACAGGAATTTAAAAATCAGTTCTCATTTCGTGCAAATTGTCCTGTGTCGCATCTTAAAATGCTGCTAGCTTGGCTTATTTGACTGCCACAAATATCAAGCTCTGGTGCACACCTTGGCATGCAAACAGATACTCAAACATCCCATTCTCTTGGTGTTGTATTGGTACACTTTTGAACTATAGGGGTAGAAAGAGTTGTACCTGTCTCTCCCCCGTGTTAAAGAGCACAAGATGATGTGGGCAACCACGTGAAGGAGCAACAAGCATGACATTACTGCAGTGTGAAGGTTTCAACAGCACCATGCATCACTGCAAAGTGGATAAATTTGCCTATTTCTAAAAGTGGCTAGAATAGTAAATTTTTGCTGCTTGTGCATACCTTTGTTTTCATTGTGACTTCGTGTCGATCTTACTATTTCTTGCTCCCACAGCCTGCACAGAGCTGTGGTCCTGTGGTTCTCTAATGTGCAGACATTTTAGTTTTGTTTTTCTTTATTGTTTGGATCTTCGGTGCTACTTTCTATTTTCTTATAAACACCTCTTGCATAGTACCGGTAGTCATCAGAAAATTCAACAATTTTATAGTCCGCGTCAGTTCCTTCCATTATATAACACAGGAAATTTCCCGAAATTTGCTAGGTGCTCGCCCACAGTTTGCTTTGGATTTCTATTCTTTCTTATGCTCACTTATTTGAACCACCTTGTGAAACCTTCCGCTTTGTCGATGTGTGCCAATTGTGTTTGAATTACGGTGCTTGGATAAAGCGCAATACCGTGCTCCCCAATCAACGCAGTGGCCACAGAACCACTCACTGATACAAATAAAAATCTAAGCTCGCAGGTATCATTAGCGAGGATAGAAGAGGCAATTGGAAATGCTAAACCTCCCTCTTATTGTGTACATGCCTGTGCTTAGAGCTTACGCTCGGGTATGCATCTGTGGTGAGCAAATGTTTCCATTTGATGTGGTAGTTTCAAACCACACAGGCAAATCAATCTGCGACTGCTTTGTTTGCGCTAAAACGTGAAATTTGCTTTTAATGAACCCACCGACCTCTTAAATTACGCCCACACATCGACCATGTGATATTGCTGTGGCATTGACCCCATCCAAATGAATGATGGGACCTGATGCAGTACCGTGTGCCTTTTGTAGCTTACTTGGTAAGTTGCCCAGGAGGAGCTTCGGTAAACTTTCTTACCGACTATTGAGTCTGTTTTGATACCTGTATTTGGTTAGTAATTTGCCCACCAACCTCGATAACCTCGTTTGGACTAAGCAAAACAAAATTGCCATTTGTACGAGATACCAGTTGGGATGGTTGGAGTAAGCAAAACACGAGCTTTACCATTTATACAAAAAACTAGTAGTCGTAATTTATGCGATTAGGCGCTCTCTTATCCGAGTCGTAATCAAAAAATGCGAGCTGGAAGGAGTTGATAGAGGCCGCAAGATGCCCGCGCATCAAAAGCTCTACGTTTTAAGAGGTTTCATCTGACACTGTAGCTGGGCATGGCGCTATTCTCCTTCTTCACCTTCAAATGCAGACTGAATGGCACAAGAAATGAGGTGACAGACCCTCAACGAAGAATGGTGGTATATGATCGCTGCCTTGTCAACGAGCACACTTTTAGGCTTGAATAATTTGATGCAAGAAAACACTACCATCAAATGCTGAAGAGGAGGCGGCTCAACAATAGTCCATTTGCATGCGTTTCAGCGTGAAGACTTATGACAGAAATACTGATGTGCAGAAGGGACTGCATCTAAGTGGCTAGCTGCGCAATCACCGGGCCTAAAAGTAATGGTGCAATCCGAGGAGTGATAAGCTCAATGGACGCGATGCTCATAATTCAAAGTAAGGATGGGCTGAAGAGGAGCGGGAAGAGCCATCACATTGTGGTTGAAAGTTTGCATCTGCAGTAATAGCTATCGCGTGCGTTTTGATAAAGGGTATTGTGACCACACCTTCACTCTGAAGCTGACACCAGTGAGTTATCGAAAAATCTCGTCCCTACATTATGTTAGCCACGATGCAGGCAGCGCAGGGAATTAGGATTGGCCTCCTTTCCATCACGTGATGGCATTTCCCTCCTGCGCCAAATTGGTCAGACTTAGCAGTATGCTTGCTGGTAATGCAGTTGATCACATGTCTTCGCCCTTTACTGTGGCACTATCTCCGCGACTCTTATGTTTTGAGGCCATAGAGTTTGATGATTTTTCCTCCTGTGATGCAAGCTACATCAACTAGTGACGCTGTTTGATGATGACCAGTCACTTGCCTCACTTGAAGTAGCAAAACATCGACGAAGGTGGCACCTAGGATCGATCCTGAAGCACGTATTACTTCAAATAGTTGCCTCCTGTAAAGTTTGTGGCGCGGCAAACCCATTCGCCAAATCTACGGAAAACAAGACCATCTTCGACTCTACCCTCCAAATTTGGTGCTGACAAGAGTTAAGTGAGTTGACTAATGGCAAATAATAGATTGCGAGCACAGCAACGTGGCTGGATTGGGCAGAGATACGCATGTACGCAACTTTTGTCTTTAAAGCCAAACAAATGCGCAACGTACTAAAATCGGTAAAGATGGCCCATTTTGACACCGGCCATAACATGGACAGTGGCGACGCGCTTCACAGCAGCATCTACGAAAGCATCCTGTGGGCAAAATCGAGAATTGGAGGAGGAGACTAAATGGATTATGTGCACTGTGGGTCCGGTGATTGTTTCACTACTTCAGCCCATTTGGGTTTTTCTTGACACCTTGTCTATCTGCCGATCAGTGTTAAAAATGGGGCTCGGCACTGAGGTGATTGTTAGTCTTCACACAACATGCCGTTGGCTGTCTCATGGAAGCAATGACATTTAGATCAGTCACAGTTGTGGCAAAGAACCTATCACAATTCATTCAACACAATCAATCTTGGCCCAACCTCATTGACACGCTGTGTGTGAGACAAGCCCATAAAAAACGAGGTCTCCCATGATTGGCCCACGTAAAACTACTTATAGCGGTGGTGCCAGCCCTTGAGTTATATCATCAACTGCAAGAGTGGGCCTCGGGTGAGTCGAGAGATGGGGTCTGAGAAGCCTGGTGCAGTGAAGTTCAGTTCCGACAAGTCCTGTCCCACCGCCTATGAAGTAGTCCACACCAAAGGAAAAAACAAGACTGTGACTTTGACGTGGGCCCTAAAGCCTATTCATCTGCAATGCAATTCCGCTGTTCGGTGTTCCGCCCAGTTACAAAGCTTTCCAATCCACAGAGCTCCAAACCTTGTGTTGCGCAACGAAAACGGTATCGACGTGCGTAAACTCATCTCAAAGGTTGGCTCCCTCAATGATAATGGTTCACGATTCTATAGCTGCGAGCTCATCTGTGGTCGGGAGCGTCTCCATGTCATGGGCATCGTCAGCTTGGATGTCGAATCCAACAGCATTCATCCCGCTGAGTCAGGCCACCTGTTTTACATAAGCGCTGATAGCTTATACAAGATGACTCAGAGAAGAGGACTTCCTACTAAAACGGATGGCACCGACACCGCTTTCTTCATGGCACCTGAAGTGAAAGATCAGGTGGGGATCACAGCGAGGGTGGATGTCTGGAGCATGGGCATCCGCGCGGCCCTCAGCATGTACGGTCACAACACAATGCGTGGTTGGACGCGCGCCGGTCGACAAATGAAAAGCTGCTCATCACACGTCCCCAAATCCCTAAAGAGCTTTATCAAAACTTGTCTCAGTCACAATTCTAACAGGCTTCTGAAAGCTGCCGATGCCAAGTACTTTGGGTTCCACAAAGAGACCAACCGGGAGAATGTGGTGGCTAGCAAGATAGCACCACCTCACCGCCCACCTGAGTTGGAAAACTCTGTTGGTGAAAATGAGTTCAACTCCGATCCCAGCGACACTGCGCTTATCGCTGCTGCTCACGAGACACACATGTCGCAGATAAACCAACGTTTTCGTGACATTCAAAATGCTAATTGGATCGTCGATGATGAAGATTATTGCTTCGCGATGCTCAAGGTGAACGAACTGAGGCTGGAGTGCACCCTAACTAGCACCACTTATTCATTATATATAACAAAGAGGAAGGATGTGTTGGAGAATATCATAAGAAACCTTTAGCTGAATATATACTAAGGGCAAATAAAGCTGGACTCCAACCACATTTAAAAGACCTTTCCTTCTTTTACTGCAGTAGCACTGTACTTTTATGACAGATAAGGAGAAGCACAATACGTGAGGCTACAGGCATAAAATTATTAAAGTTGGTGCATGCGACCTTGAAAACCCATCTAAAGTAGATCGCCAGGTCTCTTTGGCGGGATATGGCGCGCACTCTCCATACAGCCTAACTTAAACCAATTGAAGTCACCTGGCATCAGATAGTGAATGTGTCACTTCTTCCAGGCAGTTCCAAATTGCACTTTGGCATGAGGCAGGACCATTCGGCAGACATAGGCAAGGTAAAAAATGTGCCATGTGAGTGACGTTAGCATTGCGGTGTAAAGTGTGCTTAGAGTACTATGTTTGTGTCCATTGCGCCAGGTTCTTTCCAGTGACTCCCCGACAAATGGAATCGCTTCCGCAGGGAGGTGTGTATCCACATTTCACCATGAGTAGAATCTTGTTCAAAGCACGGGCCGTGACTGAGCCTAGTAGTTTGAGAAACTGTAATGTAGGGGGGAATTGTTGCAGTTCTCGACGAAAATCTGCATGGAAATCCTTTGTTTTATATTAGCAATTTAACCGTGTCCTAGCAACCATGTCCTTTCCGGATTTTGCAGTGCCACTTTGGTTAATCATCGCCAAAGTTTATGAATGCTCAATGGTGCTTAATGGATCTTTGGAGATTGGGCGTGATGCCATCAACTTCTCCACCAAGCCACTAATGACTGCTTTGAGGGTCAGACAGGGCTGGGATGTGGGCGTTTCAGAAAATTGATTTAATGTGCCAAGGTGTTCTGCTGGCTGTTTTCACTGCCGTATCTTAGGTGAATGGAGTCGCGAAAAGCTAGTAATGTTGGAATTGATACCCACTCCTGCGTAGAGGCCAACAATGGACCCAAGAGTGATAGCAAACACAAATGCAAAAAATCGTAGTTGCCCTCCAACACCTCAGCTAGTCTAACGTGTAGGCACTACTGCATCACCACCGAATACAGGTGAAGTACTGGTTACTGAGATTTTGAAACCAATTGCTTCCCTAATGGTTTGCTTTTGAGCTAGCAACTGGTAGGGGGATTCAAAAGCAGTCATGAGCAGTACACAGAGATCCCAGTTTATTTGTTTTAAGTCATTTGAGTGGGTTGGTCTTCTGCTTTTGTCACTGTTGTCACTGGCTGATTCATTTGTCAAGATTGGTGGGGGTCGCACAACACGGCCTACCGTGCGTCGCGTCTACCTGTTGATGCGATGCACCAGGCCAGACTCAACACGGTTCAGGGAGAGCCAGTCACTCGTGACTCAGACATCAGCCATCTGCACGCGCGGCACTCGTGGTGGATACACATGCACACACGCGACCGCCAAGTGCGGGGCGCAGGTCACCTCCACCCTAAATGGACCTCTTCTACACCAAGTTTCACACCCTGTCTGCCATGGCCAGTAGTGACCTTACATACATCGGCAAGTCTAATAGTGCCAGCGTCGAGTGAGTCTAGTACCGTGAATTATGAAATGACTCCGACTCATTCTGATGTTTCTGCAAGCGGCTCTCAAATCTTCGGAATGGCAAGCCGTGTGCAAAATAAGTCGTCTTTGTTAATGTCTTCAGTGGTAGAATGTCAATGTCCAAGGGACTGCTAAATCTTGCGATTCAAAATACCACTGCAGGCTGATTGGTTCGCTGTGACCTTGACATCACATTTCTGCATGCATCCGTATGCTTATAAGCCATGCTTCCATAAAGTGTGCAGCTGGCTGTCTTGGAGACCCTATGGTGCGCTTTGCATTCGCGCAGGATTTTATTTCTCCTGTTCCATATGAGTAGGCCAACTAGTTTAGTTTTCAGATCGTGTTTTGCCTTTCAGTTTAAACCTCCTACCGCAAAACACGAATGTTCTATAAATTGCCTCCTTAATTCCCATTGCGCCTCTTCGGCTTAAGTGAAGAAGAAAAATTTGCTTTTGCTTTCCAGCATGCTGGGAATTTAGTTGCGAAATTATGCGACAAGCACTTGCGAAGGTCTTGCCTGCCTACTTTCTGTTATCTTCGACTTTGCAGGACCCATTGTGTGTAGCAGCGATGTTATTTGTTCCCTTAATTCTTGTTGAGGTCGCAACAAGTTGGAAGAAATAACCTTTGGATCACGTGCTCATAACAAGAACGCTGTAATTTATTTGTTCTGTCGTACAGGATTCGGTGAGCGCGCGTGGTATTAAAGCGGGAGTAATAGTAAGCTGCAGTCCCTACAATTGAAGGACAGTAGTGCAATTGTGCAACGTGGCTGAATGCGTTCAAAGAAACCACATAAGCCAGCGAGCTACTTGACCTGTAGTTGCGTTGTTGCCTTTACCAAACAGAGGTGAGTGATAGTAGCAGCCATCTTGACAACAAGTAATAACCATTCAACATGCAATTAGCCTGTTGAAATAGGCACCTAATGAAGCATATGAAGATGCGGGCAAATGCCGCGCAAAGAGGGGTCATTGCTCCAAAGCTTGGCCACTTGTTATGAAAACGTATTGAACCAATTCAAGGTTACCACGTGTCAACTGCTCAACCAAACTGATTTCTAGCTGAAATGTAGTTGAACAGATAGTGTGAAATTGCGTTACTGCATTCTGCTGGGTGAACGATGGTAAAATCTATGCAGTGCAAGTTGGTTGCTTATTTAAATCCTCTACAACTAAATTGCTAGTCAAATTTTATTGTCATGGCAGCTGAAAGCATTCTAAGTCCTTGGTAATCAGCATTCAGCATTCTCCTCTGGCCGTCAATTTCCCCTTTTTTCGAATGTGAGATTAATGCTTTTTGGACATGTAGCCACCCTGGCGCCTCAGCGCATTGGCAATATCAGAAAGGGGACCCAAACCAAGAGTGGTTTATTAAATGCGGCGAGCACGAGGAGCTACCATTGTGCAGTTCTAATGCCTCGCTACATTAACTATGTCCAGATGACCTGTGCAGTAGACCAAGCACACTAATGAACGATGCGCAACAACTGCACAGGAAAATTGTCGGCTCCGCTGATGGCCGAGCACCCATCATTGAATCGGTACGATGGCATTAAAATTGCTTCACGCTCCAAATCCGACTACAGGACCCGTGGGGACTCCTCGTTGACTGCGAGTTCCTTCGCCTTTTTAATTTATTTGCACTTGCATGAAAACCTGCTGAAATGTCATTGTCCATGGAATTTATTTAAGTTAGGCATCAAAAAGCATACAGTAACAGTAATTGCGCAGTTCTGGTGTACCCAAAGTGGAACTGCTCCAGTTAATTTGGTAGTAGGCATTAAACAATATTCAAGCCCTGTATTTGATTGTTGCAAAGCGTGACTAGCATTCTTCGCTACTCAGAGAGCTCGAACCTGCTCAGACATTTCGCAAGATGTGCCTAAATAAAGCATGCTTATTTCTAGATCAGGTTTTGTTCCACGTGCTCCAATGGCATAGTTGACTTGTCCTTCGGCTCGCCCACATTGTATCCGACACCAACCCATCGGGTGGTTCTGTGCCTTCTGAACAACTGGTGAATCCTTTCAGCTGGGAATTCCAAGCGTTCCATGTTTGAGTGCAATCATAAGCACCTTTAGCAAAATGAGTCTGACGCTTTGCAAATAAAATCTGCAAATATGGGGGGAGAAGGATGTTTTGTCATCCTATTTTATGGATTTGGATGCTACTACGCAAATTTAGTGCCTCTAAGTACAGTCGCAAACACTAATCTCGACTAAAAAAAGGTCTGTCTTAAGGCCATTTCCTCTTTTTGACTCGTTCAGTGTGCAGCTGATGCATTCTGATAGACTTGTTGAAGACGAAGCTCTACTTTGCCCACTGTCACGCTATCCACTCAACGAAGAATTTTCTCGGGTTACTCGTAGATACTGCTCAGTCGCTTATCTTTCGGTCAAGAAGATTCGCTTTCCACCAACTGCCGCGCGATTCGCGTAGACTTACGACAGTAGTTGCCTGTCTACTGGCGGAGAAGTATTCAATGAGGCGGGGGAAGAGTTTTTGTCAAATCTTGACTGTCATTTAACGTACAAACAAAATTGGAAGCATCTGGAACTATGGGGAGTGTGTGGATGTAAAACCCACTCGCACATAGTCACAGAAGTAGAATGATTGCAAGTGGAATCAGAAAAGAGCTGTTTTGGAAGTCCTTTTGTGATGAGCTGTTTGATAGAAAACTGTGATAACGCGTGCGCAAATTTAGCCTTATCTGTTATGTGTATCGCCCTTAAGTTGAACAATGGAATGAGCTTCGGTTCTGCAGTGCATCGCATTAACACTGCTGCCCTCAGCACAAGACTTCAGGGCCCCCTGACCAGTGATTGTTCACCAATGGAAACATTGCCCGCTTCATAGAAGCGCTTCATTTTCTTCCACATGCATACAGTAAGGTTTGCGGTTAGTGAGCGATTTTAGATCTCTAAACTAGCTCCGTGGCCACGCAACCCTTTTAAGGCCCGATGCGTCATTCTGAATGCATGCCCAGATAGATAGATTTGACAATAGCTTTTAATGTGACTGGCAGCGCATTGTCACGTGGTGAGCTGCGATGCGTTTAAATGTGATATGACTTTCGACATTCCCGAAAATGTGTCACTTGTCTATAAGGAGCTCACAGCTGATCTGTTTCGAGCAGAATCCTTATCATCCACTTTCTTTCTGGTGCACTCTTTACCGTCCGATTTTCATTTAGAAATTCATCAAGTAAGTGAACCCTTTAGTTTGGTAACGTTGTTTCATTTTGCGACACACAATGATGCAAAAAAGGCTGCGAAATTTGTCATGGCTGGATTTAATTTTACTAGTTTCAAAAAAGGAATGAACTACAAACCAGCAACAGTTATGCATTCATTTTATGCATTAAAAGTCTAGTGTAACGCTTTGTATTTTCATTGTACTTCTTACATTGTTAGCGCAGCAGATCAACTACCGTAATACATACATTGCCACGCTGCACAACTGTCTGCCTCTCATAATCCTTCTTGTTGAACTAGGTGCAAATGGATGTCCGAATCAAAGCAGTCAAATGCTGCCTACCACAATGTAGACATCAAACTTTGCTTGAAATCAGTAATGTGAGTTCATTGTATTAATAATCACAAGCACTGGCTTACCCGTTGTAAAGACGAACACTGACTTAGTCTTTGAATGCCTCAAGACGAGCCTTATGTGGCTTGTATGGCTGCAGTCTACCAAGAATGACTGCTCTCAGCAAAAAATCAGCAGCTCTTTGAAACAAGATGTCATTATGAGCAGGCCATTATGTGTTCAACACGATAGAAGCTGCAGAAAATCTATCAGCAATACATCTATACAAGGCGTCGAATTTGCCTCCAACTAAGTCGGTATTTGACCACAGCACCACTGATCCTTTCTGGCATTCCAATGGATTTGGAGTTTTGATCCGTATAGAAATTGTAAAGAAGGGAGAGAATGCATGCTAGACATCTTGCTTTGTAATAATTTATTACAGCAAATTATTGCCCTTATTCCTCCTTGGCAGCTTATTCTCCCTTCATTTTTGCTCAGCTATACCTTCCTGGGCTCTAGCTAGCTGGTAGAGACGTTCACGTGCTGACTCAGTTGACACCCCCACACAGACAAAGTTGACAGCCAATGACAAACAGGTTTAGAGACTGTTTTAAGGAGTAGCGTGCTTCAGTTATTGTAGGTCTTCCTGAAAACAACTGCATTTGCATTGTTACCGCATCCGCAGAATGTTCCATTTACGTCATGTCAAGGTTCAACAATTAGGGACGGAAATTGGAACCATAGTCCTCCTAGGACCAAGTCGCTTTCCTCCAATCAAATGCTATAACAGAGCACGCACTGATGGTGCTCGCAAAGGCTGTATGGGCCGCTGACATGAACTTTGGCAATGCTTTAGTCAGGAGACATAGATACGGTGCTTACAGTGGCCGTAATACAGAAATGACAAATTAAGCGAACAAAGCAGTGTTGCAGCATAACGTCTCCTAAGAGTGACAATAAAGGATTTCAGTGAATCAATACCCTCGTGTGGCAATCCAAATGAATTTTCTCGCATTTGCAAATATTAGTTAGAAGACATGCTTAGCAAGCTTATAGCAGGCTTAGCTACTGCATTACCTTGATCAGCATTCCATTCTACGACCTTGTGTCAGAGGTTGTGTTTGACCAAACCCTTTTTAAGCTCCACATTTGTACCTAAAAATGACATGACATCGTTGGAAATGTGCCAGTGGAAAGGCACACACGCTTCAACCACGCTGTGTCAGGTTATGATTGATCCACCCTTTTAGGTACCTACTGACCTGCCGACACTCCAGTTGGCCAGCCGGTCAGTGGTTGTGACTCAATCAGACAGCTGACGTACCGCTCGTCGCCCTCTGATTTCAAGTGGAGTGGGCCAAGAGACAGCCACCTGTCTATATTCCATATGTCTGAAAGCAAAGCAACCTTTACTCGATCATTTCTGTCGCAGCAGCGGTAGTGTAAATGAATGCTTCCAATAACAGGCTTGTACACGGACAGAAGTAAGGAGTAGTGCACTAGCAAAAAAGGAGGAGGAAGGTATCCTCTAATACGAATGATGCATTACGGTGAATGTCATCCATGCTGGAACTTTTTCTTGCCATTCCTCTCATTCACATATAGACATAAGACTTGCTTCTTCGTTCTTCGAGGATATTGCCTCAGCTAAACTTACTTTGCTTCCTCTTTTGCCCTCACATTGCCTCTTTGAATCATCTTCACATCGATGACCAGCAAATTGGCTTGAAGGGCAGCTATCGTCCTAAAAATGATTGAAAAGTTGGCGGACATATTAAACAAAAAGTAAAGTTATGCAGACTATGTAAACCAATGCAATTTAAATGGTTTTTGCGTAGCTAGAATACATTTACTAAGATATCGACAAATATGTCTCAAATGCGGTCGAAGATCAAAACGAACTAATGACATGATTCATCCGTTTCAACAACAGATTTTACTCGGCATCACGATATTCTACACTGGTTGATTCTGCAGTTAACATTCGGACACTAAAGCACTAAATGTGCGTAAAAACACGAAATTTTATAAAATATTCATTTCGACGATTTTCCTCTCTTTTAAAGGAAAACTGGGAAAGCTGCAAGTAAAACAAAGCACGATAACCCACTGCAGAAACGGCACCGAATAGCGTAGCTCAGTGGTTTTAAAAACTTAAAACTGGAACCTAAATTAATTGCAAAGCAAATGTAACAGAGATCTACATAAAGGATGAGACCAAAATAACACATATTTTTTCGTCTTCAGCACTGATATGGTCAGCTTGGAGTAGAGTTAAGCCTTACCTTTTTCTTTGCGACCTGTCAATCAACTTTCGGCAATGCGCAGAAGAAGTGACGAGGCTAATCACTACTGTAAGCAAAGGAGGAACAGCAACCGCACTGGAGCTACACACCATTATAACTGAGGAAGCAACCACGTAGTGATGATCAGTTCATTGCCTCCAAAGTTGCCATCGCAACACCGTATTGCCAACAAAGCTTATTTAGGGATAAGTTTCGCTTTGCTGTAGATAGTTACGCAAGTTGTGCTGCGGATTACTCAACCCCACTAACGTGCAGCAAGCTTAATTCGGTGCAGAAGTGACCTTGAAGTCTAAAGGATGCCAGTTCTTTTACCGTTTGATTTCTTTTTAAGACACAATCTCGTCAAACGGGATAGCGATTAACGAAGATCGTGTAAAACAAGTGAAAACTTGGCCAACGCCAACTGATCAAACCAGGCTTGCAGTTTTCTTGGTTTTAAAAACTGCTTTGAACGCTTCGCTTACGACTTTGCAAAGATCGTCAATTGGGTAAACGAATGTAATGAGGTCTTTGAGGAACTAAATCAGATGCTCTTCTCCGCCCCGATTCTGGTCTTACCAAACTTTGAGAACAATGCACCTCAATTTGTAATAGACACGAATGCTTGCTGCATAGCTCTGGGTGGTGTACTTTAACGGAGAAGGCATAGGACACGTCATTGTCCACGTCCGTGCCAGACTCAACAAAAAATAAGGCAGAAAATGCAACAGAGCGTGAACTGCTCGCCATCTGTGCAGTGGTTCGATAATTTAAGCACTATTTGACAGCGAAACAATTCACAATGAGGAGGGAGCATTAAGCTCCAACCTGGTTAGGAGCAATGAAGCAGATCGACCATTCACCCTCACGTTGGCACTAGGAACTGCATCAATATGACTTTACTGTACAGTACAGAAAACTTGTGCAAGTAAGCAAGCAGCTCATGGTAGCTATAACAGCATCATTTACTCGTTGAACGTTTAAGCCTAGGACCTATGTAAGACATCAGGTGTACTGATTAGCAAGTCATGAAAATACTGAGCATGATATTAACAAGAGATTAATAAATGCGCCATCATAGAGACACTAATCACAAGAGTATGGTTTAGCTAATTAGGAAGGGCTAGCCAAGGAGATATGACCTACATCTCAATTTATGTAGAACGGATCAACATATTTGAAGCGCCTTTGAAAGTAAGAAGTAAAAGACGACTACATAGAACGGGTTGATTCAAGATATGCAAGCAATATCGAATTTGTACATGGGCTTTAATAAAAAAGTTACATTAAATTTTGCAACTTAAGGAGTTCAAAAACGACAAAGTAAAATGGCAAGTGAGGTGATTATGGTTCAAGCATAAGTGAGCAAGGGTCTGAGAAATCGGAGTAATTCAGGAGAAAAGTATGTGCGACAGAACTTAATACGGATGGTATGAAGCACTGAACTAGTCAACTGAAAGACGACCGCATGAACGGCTAGTTGAGCTACTCAATGGGCCAATAGAAGGCCGAAAGCTGGACGACAATGCAATAGATGTACTTTCACAATTTCAAGCAAACTTAAACGACTCTTCCCGAGCAGAATTACATCACACGTCCTACTCGAGCACACAGTTTAGGAGAAACACGTCCACCAAAGCAATGCTTGCAAAGAAACTCGCTGAGCAAAACTAGGATATACACTCATAATAATGAACAGCTTACAAATTTTTAAAAGGAGTTTGTCGGAGAGTTCAGTGCGTGATAACAAACTTGAGAGTCAACATGCAAGCCTGTCCTTAGCAAAATGTGCTAAAATTGCTTACATTAAGTTAAATTATAGGTGTAAAGCATAGTCTCTATTTTCACTCATGTAACTGCATTGTAAGTGAAACTCAAAAAGGCAGAAAAACTTCGCTAGCTCCCTTTTTAACATAAACGTTACATGCTAGTTAACGTAGGTTGCCGATCGGGTCAATGGAGCGCACTAGGTGCTTAAGTGCGTCCTTATTCTAGCAGTTGCATTTTACTTTCTCTCATAAATTCTGATCACATTAATGTTGTTTTATCTTTGTTCTTGTGACTAACGCATTTTTATCAACGATTAAGGGGTTTGAGGTTACGTTGTCATCAGCCGGCACCTCAACAGGTATCAACCCACCACATGATTGTCTTAACCTTCGCATAAGCGCATACTGATAAAATTGTTCGCCTACTTTTAGGAAGAGTGTATGTTCGTAATTTATATTGCACTTACAATAACGACTGGGAAGGGGTTATACATTTAACAAGTTTTCTCAATGACTAGGTACATAGGTCGTCTCAAAGGGCAAAGGATGGACAACGACAATGCGCTAAGTCAAAGGCTGGCTGTAATACAAATCGCGAGCCTTCAATAAATCGACGCACTTGCCCTTATTCTTAAAAGTCCGCTGGGCGTAGAGACTTGATAAGTGGGATCTGGGGTGGGCTGGAGTAGCAAAAAGAAATAGGAAACGTGAGTGCTGACATGGAACAGGACAGGAAGTAGTAAGGTAAGATACGATCATCAGTACAGCTCAGTGCAGTCGGATCTACGTTCGGTCTTAACTATGGATGCAGGGGACAAAAGTCTAAGCATATGATGGAGAGTAGACGTGGACAATCAACTTCGAGTATGACTCACCAAAGTGGCATTGATGAGAGCTAACTCGGAGAGTGAAGGAGATAGGAAGGACGCAAATTCCACTTCGAAGGATGTCGAGGCATGAATACAAAAAGGGACATAGAGGAAGAACTAGTTCTGGTCTCACTAAAAGGCAATGAAGGAAGGTAAGTACATGAATGTGCATCTAAAATCTCTAAACGCCAGCAAATCAGACAATCAAAATACGTCGTAGGGATAATGGTAGAAGAGTGCGAAACTTACTGTGGTGGCACTGGAGTGGTATATGCGAAGGAATTATGATGCGTGAGAGCTGCGTCTTACTCCCCGATCTGAAGGTGCCAATTGTCCCCACGTATTTACGACAAAACCTAATACCTGACGATCAGAATTAAGGGCATAACTGACCTCTAAGTCTTTCTCGAAAATTCTGGGGCAAATGAAGTAGCACTAAGATGATGAAATGCGAAATGTCCAGTTCACCTTAGCTTAATGCAGTGCGCCCACAGTGGGTAAGCAATTGGAAGCATAGGGTTTTGACTTAGTACGCCTGCTGATTGGTTCATAACTGTCCCATGAATTATGAGGATGCATAAAGATGATCAAGGCATGGGTGTGGTAAGGAGAGAAGCGACTCATCCCTAAGTGTAACTACAGAACTTGCAAGTGTAGTTAGCCTGTGGGCCTTTCTGATTCTGTGCCTTCGACAATGCCTGCTCCTAACTAAAGAGGAGAGTGAGGGTAACTCTAACTCACCGGCGCAAGCAAAGAAAAGCAGTTGTTCTGCTGCAAGAGGCGAAGGAGTGGGATGATGTGGACAAACGAAAGGGGATAGAAAGCGAAGAGATTAATAGGGAAACGAATGTAAATAAACAAAATGCTAGCAAGATCTAGTACCCGCGTGGGGCAACTGATTTGATTTGAGATATGTAGCATAGTAGTATTTTCTTAGTTTCATGAATTCTTCTATCAATCCACCTATTCATGCATTCGATGGTCTATCCACGTTCGCGCCATCGCTGTATAAGTTGCCGAAATAATGTTAAATATGAAGCACTAGAAAGCTAAAGCCTGGATGCTTACTTTGGCTCACAAATCTCTGCTAACGGGCCAAACTAAGACCACTACCATCTAAATAGTCCATTGGCGTTCTTCGAACAGTTAGGCGGGGAACGGTAAAGAAATAAAAGGGCACATAGTGCCAGAACGAAGCGTTGCGGAGGAGGGGCGTATAGGATGAACTGGGTCGTGGAAAGGACAATGGTTTAGAGAATCTCGATCAGCAGCATGTCAAGCGTTGATGTGACTAAATTCTTCCCCATCGCGTGCGTGGAATCGATTGGTGGCACGCGTTGCATGCAAGTGTCGCATGGTCTATTGCAATATCGTGTCTGTTGGCTCTGAGAACATTGGTGCCATACTTACTTTAGTTTTGGTGTGACACCAAAATTTATGTGCTTTCGCGCCTTTTCATCTTGACTTAACGCCCGCCACAGAGGAGATCTGGAGGCAGCATGCTCTTCTCCAAGGCTCTCCATCCTTGCATAGCACATGGTCACGGTCCATCTTCTGCCTCCAAATAAACACGCCTTTGAATTCCTCAAGGTGGCTCTTTAATGAGCATGCAGTGCTGGATTTAGCACCTTTGTTAATGGAATAACTGCAAAGATAGTGATGTGCGAACATGTCTAGCAGCCATTCGTGCTTACCCTAATTTGCACATTTCCACTTAAATTTAAGGTAACTTTTTCTAGGATAAAGCATGCGCAGATGCAGCAGAGTGACGACCTCGAGACGAAGGCCCCATCAGCGTACACTAATATTTTTCCTGCACGCAAAGTGGGCCTACGAAAATTTGATTTCAGTAGACCCACTTCGACCAAGTTGCCAGAGACAAAGCAGGTCTTGTCGCCTTGACACAAACCTACTGTCCACTGAATGAAAGAATAAGCAAATCAACGTCATTAGCCCTGCGAATTTCTTCCGCTTTACGCTTGATGTAGGCTAAGGATTTGCTAATACCCAGAAGAGACTTCAACAATTGACGTGAAAGCGGTACTTAGAGCTAATTACGAATTCTAATTAGCTCTAATTAGTGCTAGTGGTGCTAAAACTATAACTATGCAAGAAAACGTTTGCTCTTGAGTACTTACCTCAGCCTGATCAGCTAAAATCGTGTGCATCCACGCTCTAGTTGCCCCGACATCCACTGCACAGCCAAGTTCAATCGAGGCAATGAATATTCGAGACTGTATTCATCCAGTGCTGGGCACTTCTTAATGTCAAGCTGCTTATCGCACGTGCATGTACGCCTGCGTCGTATCGGCCATGGCAACCCACCAGTTGGTAAATCGTCATTAACCTCGAAGACTTTTCCATTGAACAAGTCTTGTGGACGACCCAAAAGTGGTTCAAGTCTTTGAGTGTTCAAAAGGATTTACTTCAGCCACTTCGTGACCCGTTGAGAGGCAATCAACCTGCGCGTTCTATATGCACATTCGTAATGTGCGCGTTTACATTAATAGAAAAATTGGTAAGCTATTAGAAATCAACCTTATTGCAAAAACGTCGGAATAGGCGCAAACAAATCAAGTCGTTAATTCACAGGTTCTCTTGTTAAAAAATCATTGCACTAGCTATTATCATAACGGTGCTGGAGTGCGCACCAGACGAGTTGCGTGTCGATTGGCTGAACAGAGCCAACCACGTGGAGTTTGTGCGTCAGCAGCCACCACATTCAACTACAAATGCATTAGGGTAGAGCAATAGAAATAGTGCATACATAATTTACACTAGAATGCATCATTGCGACAAAATTGTGCTTATATTAATTATATTGTCAGTGGCATTATTCCCCCTGCCTCACTGGCGACGAACTGGCTGATCCGGTGATGGCAATCGGTAGGGGTGCTGCAGTCTTTGTTGCCAGCAACAGCAATCACCAGACTACAGCTACATGCCTAGTGTTTGTGACCATCGTTCGAGTGCTGGAGCGTTGGCGGATGGGTGTGCCTCTCTGCGTTCGCGACCGCTGTCATCCGATACAATCCTTCCACCACTGATGGTGAGTTCCTTGCTCATTTGACCAAGATGACCCGGTACACTGTCACGTCGATCGAACCCTGAAATTCTTTCGACCCTGCCAATGATTCGCTTTATATATCGTTTTAGGTCTAAATTAATTTAAACTGTGTAGTGGCTAGCTGTGATACAGGCTATGCGTTTTAAAATACATCAAAGCATGATTGAGACTCCACTATTGTGTCATTTGAATTGAATAACAAGTTAAAAGACAACCTAGGTCTTCACAATTATGGTGTTTTATCTCTTAAAGGAAATTTAACCTTGCCTAGGAGTCTAGCGCTACTGGGTTACCAAAATGACCTTGTGTAATAAGAACTCCAATATTAGCCTCAAGCTCTGTTTAAAGGGCTAATGCTGCGTCAACTGATTCTTTAAACCATCCTGCACTGCGTCATTTGACATCTAAAATGGTCTAGAACTCTGTTTGCTGGCCCATCTTTGTAACACTGAGCCCTGCCCACGGGTGCAAGTTAAAATGAATAAAGTACAAATGATGTAACTAAACCAGCGATGACGGAGCAGAAAATGGAAGAATAAGTGAAAGAGACCATAAGTGGTGGGGAGAAGAGTAGGAGCGCTAGTGCAAGTTATAGGCCGTGATATCGGATGAGGATGAATGATTGGGAGGTTAGCATCGACCCACACACGAATTTAAATAAGGACCATGGCCTTGCAAGTGGTGAGGACGCCAGCGATTGTGGAAGGTACACCAGATCCGCGAGTCTTTACAACGCTCTCCTCCTCATCGCCTGTGTGAGCAAGACGTTCTTAATCCAGCACTCTTGAGGCAGGCATTAATTCATGATCTGTGCTCATTAGCGTGGTGCACTGCTAAAAGTAAACATTCACCCCTCAAAGCTCTCTGTTAGAGACAAAACAATGAGATTTATCGTGAAGATGCACAAGAAAACACTTTTCAGGACCAGTTGCCATTAGTAGATCAACATATGCAGCCTTTAACTAGTTGGTCATGGGGAGGAATGGTTTAGTTTCCCTTCCAATGTAGAACCCCTAACACACTGACGGAAGGGAGTTAGGAAAGAGAGGAGAGGAAAATTATCCCAAAGCGAGGTCAAATAGAAACCTTTTTAGGAACAAAGCCAGTTTTTACGCAATGTTTCGTACATATTTAGCCCACATTAAGTTTGGCTATTCAGGTGGTAGGTTGTCAACTAGTACAGAATTTTGCTAGGCTAAGGTCAAGTGCTTGAATGTACGCCTGAACAGCACAGACGCGATCGTTTGGGATAGGCTTGTTTAAATGCAGATTCTAAGGTTGACACCGCAATTACGTTGCTTGTATTAGAACGGCTATTACAGAGACCCATCAGCCATGTTATGGTCGACAGGCAAAGCTACAAAACATGTACTAACTTGTTTTTTCCTAGTTTCACAAAATTCTTTAGAGATCGTTCAGTGGCATTTGAACCACCGCTGCTTTATACGGTTAAAGCTTACGCATTACCACACCCTAGTTTAGTGAGTAGTTAGATTCGGTGAGTGCGTTAATGCAAATAGGAAAGAACACCTTCATTACAATGTCAATGTCGCGAAGCCATGATCTTAAATCTCAAGGAACAAGCGAGAAAATGTGGGACAAGAAACACAACAATATTTTGCATGTAGTGATTGAAGGGAACGTACAGTAGTATTAGTGCTTTCCATCAGTATCGGTCTAACCCTACTCACAGGGGAACATGTGAACCTGTATCTTTTGGACTACATTGAAAGGCTAGGATCACACACTTTTTTAATAAGCGATGCCTCTAGCCAACTCATGGGCATAAAGTAAAAAAGGAAGCATATTTATGTTTCGTACACAATTATTATAGATTGTGTGCGGTAATGCAGATGCTTTTAATTAGCGTCGGACTCACCTCTATCGCAGGCAAGCACTTGAAGCCAAATCATTGGAGTGCTTAAGTAGAAAATAGAGAACCCAGGATCTTTTAAATCAACCATCGTCTTGTGCTGGGTACTGACTTCTACAGTCTGAGATTAATTAAACCATTCTATTTGTCCGTCACACATACCTCAAAACCAGATGCTTTGATGTTCCTTTGCTTTGTGTGTGATGGGAGTGATATAATGCACGTCTAAGTTAAGCGAAAGTATTTGTTAACTCTAACTAATGCGTAAGCAGGTACCCGTCTCTTTTTCCATAAGAAAGAACCTGTCAAAGGGAAGGGAGCTACTGTGCCACCTTCTTTCGCTAACTTTTCAGAATATCTTACTGGGTTCGCTGCTTGCTGTGAAGAGAAATAGAGCAACGATAGTTGTAAAGGGCCAGGATGTTTAATCTGAAAGTGAAGTGAGTATCCTGGTGAGGCCCTTTTCGGGAAGCAATAGTGGTTGGATGAATGAATCCCACACTACAAAAGGCCCAAGCAGCGAGAAAGTCTTGCCTAGGTGGTCACTGCTGAAGAGCACCTAAGGACGGAAGTTCTGCATCAAAATAATCACAGCTTTAATTCCTGTTTTCATCTCAATTTTAGCCACAGTGAGATCTCGTGACTTGTTTTGCAGCAAAACCGACCAGTAGAAAGGTGTGTTTAGAAATGAAACAGAGAAATTGGTTGGTTCACCCCTGCACGCCAAACTTCTAGGCTAAAATTTGGGATGCCATGTCAATAAAGTCGCTTAAGGCTAACCTAATCTAATTCGTGGCGGTGATTACAAGTTGGTTTGGGATTTCTGATGGCAAAGGTCCGTTTTCATGGTGTTCTTGGGTTGTCGAAAAGGCATTCCAATAGTTTGAATCTCTGTTCTACCGAATTTCGCCATTTTCTGTGGGTACGTTTTTTGCATTTCACCAAAGATAGCTAAGCTGCTTTTTGGAATGCTGAAAGGCCAAAAAACAAACAACTTATACATCTTGTTTTAAAATCTCTAAGGCTCCATGGGCTCAAAGCGCATCAGGGTTTATTGGTTTAAAAATAATGGACTAGTTACGTTTGATCAGCGTCGAAATCATTAGTCAAGGGGTGAATGCACATTAATTTTCCTAAAAGGCTTAACAAATGTCAAGCTCAGATTAATTATTGCACTCATAGGCATCACCTTTGCGCTACGCATACCCAAATGTTTGTCAGCAGTAGTAAGTAACACCAGCTGAAGGAATTTCACCTAACGGAAGTGGTAGTCGGCTTTGCAAAAGCATAAGGACCTTAACCTGGAGAATTCGATTCACTAATGAAATGGAAAGTAGTTTTGGAGGTTGAAGCATTTAAATATGGACAAGTGGGCATCATTCTCTTTTAATTGTACTTCTTTCTCTGTATGGTAGACAAGGCAACAATAACTCCGAATGGCGCTCCGAAGACAAGGTGTACCCTGATCGATGACCTGCACTCAGTAAATTTCTTTGTTCCATACATTAATTCCGTAAAAGCCCTTTAAATTTAATTAATAACTACTTTAAAAATCGGAAAACTTTGTTTTGGCACAGGGACAATGAGCGCCAACTTTGTATCCAAAATGTAACAAGCTAAAAATTTTGCACCTATTCATTGCGTTTATGCAGTTTATGAAGCCATGTGCAGGTTTTGCTGTGAAGTGTGTGAAAAATGGGGCAAAGTAGTTATCAAATATTTGTGAATTGTTTAAAAATCAAACCGAAATGGAGTTTACTATTTGAGGAGCTAGAATAGGTAACATATAGCAAATGTATTTATAACTCGTATTTTCTCAACGGTAGGCTTTCGGTTCATGTCTTTATGCGTTTCAAGGAAGAAGAAGAGGCAGTGATGTATGTGCGTGTGTACGCAAGCGGGCATGTGCATATGTGTGTATTTATGCAAAGTTTTATTGTACAGCCCCCCTACAACTCCCATCATTTTTCTTTCCTCTCTTTTCGTCTACTTAAAAGGTAGTCACTTAAACTATAAGAAGAAGACAATCGCACCAGCATGGCCTGCCATGATGACGTAGTCGGTAGCAAGGATTCAGTCCTCCATCATTGTCCGATGGAATCCGTGAAACTGTGTTGGTGAGGTCGTTGATGCTGTGGACGGCGCCACGCAACCCCGCCGATAGTGTTGGTAAAGAGTCGACTGCACCTGCTGCGCGTCTTCTTTGGATGGCCTTTAAGATGGTGGTAAGCACCGCCAATGACGCGGCGCGCCTTCTCCTTCGTCATCTCTTTTCCCATTCTCCCGTTTTCCTCCCGCTCAGCCCCCTGCTCTCCCTTACTCTCTTGCATAAGCTCCTTCCTGCCGAACAATCCTATGCCTTCCCCCTTCCCCTCTTCTCAGGCAAATGTACCTTGCGCCATCCACACTACCGTCTCCTCCTCTTCCTTCTCCTGCCTTCCATTCGCACTTATCTGGAAGGTCGGTTATGCCATGACTCGTGGCTGCAGTGCCAGTGTTGCCTTCCACTTCTGTCGAGTGCAACTTGCACCGCATCAAACGACTTCCAGGCAAGGCGACGATGACGAGTATCTACTAAATTCCGGTGAACTTCGTATTGAATGCTCCTGTCGAGTTATCCTCCTCCTGGTCCCCTTTTTCCACATGATCATCTATCTGAATGGCCTTATCGCGACAGCAGGCCGCTAATGGACGGCTTCTATGGCGACCTGCAAGTGATTGGCGTTAGTAGAGATGTGCGCGAAGTCGAGCACTTACTCACCCCAGCACAGTTGCCGCGATGGCCACCGTAGTCCAGGCTACAGAAACGAAACGAAAACTAAGACCAAAGACGCAACTGAGGAGAAATAAAAGGCAGGCAAAAAGGAAGAGAGCTCTGTCGCACGTTTGTTGGCTAGTTAATGTCACGTCAATCAACTTGAGGAAGTGGGGCAATCGATGGATTCAAGCGATCTGCAGCTTTACTTCTGCACGAAACCCCCCTATATGTGTGATGGAAGAACGGAAGGAGAAAGACTTCGGTGTAAAACAATTGGCCAGCGTGTTTCAAACCAGTTGCGGAAAGCGGTCCCCATGTACAACGCAGCCAATTATTGTGTTTTTTCACTCAAGTTTAATTCGTTTTGTACTAGTTATGTGGTCTCTCACTGACAGACTCCTGGTTTTGTAATTATGCCTTCCAAACAAGTGCAGAGGGAGAGGCGGTAATGTATGCATGCATGTATGCGTGTATGCATGAGACTTGGAATAGCAGTGGCAGCGGAAGAGTTTTGAAAGAAAAAGGTGAATTGGTTGCACGTGTGTGTCGTAAATGTGTGGCGGTGAATGTGAAAGCACAAGATGATAAGAGAAAAGTAGTTGTTTGAGCAGATGATTGTTTTACTTGTGAAGGAAGATAGGGAGGAACATGAATAAGCATTGAACAGTAGATAACACATAAAATTTTGACCGTATGAAAAAAAGCTGGTAAAGCAAGATTGTTAACCAATGAATAATAATGGTCGATTTGGTGAGATGTAAAGAATTTGTTAATATATGCCTATGTATGAGGATTCAGGGGATAAGGTTATAATAGTGTAAGCCAAGCATGGTGTATTTGGAAAAGAGCGCAATAAATCCTTCTTACTAATGTTTCTTAGTTTATTTGGAAAGAGTTATGGAAAGGAAATTAATATGGAATGCTCTATGATTAATGGAGTAGGTGAATAAAAGAATTACGGGGACGAGTAAAAGGAGGTTGTCTATTGATAAACGGATATGGTAAGAAAGAGAGGAAGGCAGAATGGAGGCAGGGAGGGAGCGATTGAGCATAGCAGTAGGTTAGGTAGGCGTGGAGGTGCAGGCAAGTTGAACGCATAGGTAAAAGTGAGCCCCTCCAAGGCTTAGATATTGTATCATCCGGCTTACAAATGAGGTCTAACCACTTTTGGGAGTATCACTATGCAAAATAACTCCCTCTGCGTTTGCATTATTATGAGATCTGACCTTGAGTTGAGTATTAACCCCACCAAAAGAGCACCAATACAGCGTCTGACCTTAGAATGTTGCCTGACTCTTTTTGAAATTACATTATTGCTTCATCTGACATTGGAATAAGGTTGTTTGCAAACCTGCGGTGCACCAATGTGTAATCTGACCTACAAATAAGTTGCAACCCCTATCCCATAGTGCACTGACACGTAATCTGACGTTGGAAAGAGGTGCAGCCTCACAAAAAAGCACAAATGCCCAAAATCTGACATTGTCTCCTGGCCTCTTACGCCACCTAAATCGGTATGCAGGGCCGCAAATTGGTGTAATTTGTCCTTGGAGTCGATACGGCTCTCTATCTAGCCTTGATTCTGACGTCAATTTGACATGAACTTTATCTGGATTGGTATGCAGGGCCGCGAGGTGACGTTATTTCGCCTTTGAATCAAAGTTAGCCTCTTTGCAGTCTCGATTCTGCAATCACTGCAAGCTTTTAGGCGCATTCGTCTGCTCGTGCTAATAACTGAAGAACTGATTCCTCTCAAAGCAGATGGTTGGATAGTGACACTTGCTGTTTCGGTTTGCTGCCTTCGTCCACCACTTGGCCTCTTCTTCTTGCTCATGTTCAGGCTATTCAGTCCTGAGGCTCTGCGGAGTCATATGCAATCATTTTGCTTCTCTGTGGTTTTGCGTAGTGTTACGGATAAAACCGACGAGGGTGGCAGGTTGCTGAGGTGGACGTGCGCGCGTTAATTGAATCTTTGGATGTCAGTGCAGATGTGAAGCTGCAGAATGCTTCAAAATGCAGGCCTAGTGTCCACCCAATAAGTCTGTTGTTTGTTCTATCCTCACCGAAACTCCCATAATTTATTGCTTGCGCTATAAGTGCCCTAACTTCATCATACAGTCTTCTGCCATACTAAACAGTGCCGACTCCTCACCGAAGTCATTAGGGTAACAATTAATTTTATTGCATTTTACTTCTTTGTCATTCTCAGGACGCAGAACTTCTTTATTGTTAATTTTTCTTTACTTCTTCCTCGTTTTCTTCTTTTTATTTTCTTCCAAAGCACCTCTTCCTTTTTAAGTGTTAAATTCATCCCCACCACTTTCAGTTATTCTCTAGCCTCGTTCTTTCCTTTAGCTCTTTACCCATTCATTCAGGCATTTAGTAATTTATCATCCATTTGTTTCCCGCTGAAGAAATCTGCTGCGCTAACATCACCACCGTCTAACAGCTCAAGACCCTCTCCCACAAACCTCTCAATGTAATCACCCTATTCCGGAAGCACCAAATAATTTCAAATAGGCTGCTGTATTTTTCATTTGAACAACACCCGTGGCCTCAGCATGTCTTCTTTCCCATTTCCTCTTCCCGCCACATACATGCGACACACACACAAACTTTGTTTACCATTTTTTTCCATCTTGCTATCATGCATTGCAAGCGCAAAATGACAGCCGCGCACTTTCAAACGCTCAAGCAATAGATTGACCCACTTCCTCAAGTCACTTGACGAGCGAACGTACGTGCGATGCAGCTCTCATTTTGCTTGCGCACCTTCATTCCTCCCATCCGGTTGCGTCTTCGATTGTCGTATGCGCTTCTTTTTCGTCGCCTGGACTGCAGTAGACATCGCGGTAATTGTCTCAAGAAGAGGTAGACGCTCGACTTCGCACACACTTCTGCTAACGCCAATCATCTGATGGAGCAAATATCAGAATGGTGGGAGGTCATGACGGGGGCGAGATTCTCCTCCATCGCTGGAAGGTATGGGCACCATGCTTGCCGACTAATTGCTCCACCAAATGGCAACGACAGTGCTAAATAAAACTCGTCGAAGTCAGGCTTCACAACGCATGCGGCAAGAAGGAGAAGAGGAAAGAGAAGTAAAGTTAAGCTTGTGGTACACTGCCAATCGCATTCACCAAATTGGACTTCACTCATCCTTATCCGTCACCATTGCGATACACAGCCACTGACACAATGCCAAAACATGGTTGCATAATCAGGTAAAGTTCTGTCCCAGTTAAATGATAAATGAATGATCAAGTGTGACTAATTGGGGAAAGGAGAGCCTACTAGTGGTCAAGTAAGGAGTGGCAACCAGGTGCTTATCGACATTAAAAGGCTTCCTAATACATTTGACCACACCAATCAAAGTGCACCGTCACTACACTTCAAAAAACATTCACCAATTGAGAAAAAGCTTGCTTAGTCCCCAGAAGCATGTTGCAGCGAAAAATAAACGTGACTGGCCATTGCAGACGAAAGAGGAGGGTGCATCTTCACAGTCGTTCCATTTAGCCTCTACGCCTGCTCTAGCAAAAACAACCGGTGACACACAAGTAGGGTTGCAGGGTTAGAACTCTTCTCAATGATTCCAACGACAACATTTATCCCAATCCGTCAGTATTAAAATAGCAGGTTAGCTGACAACCTGCCAAAGCAATCCTAACTAAACAGTTGCAATCAGGCGCCGCCACAACGGCTTCAACATGGGGGCGACAGAGAAGGCAAAAATTGCTTCCCGTATTTTTGTCATGCCCAGGTGGCAATCTTGTTCAGGAGAATTGTAACCTAACTCTTTGAGCAACTTTTCATCATTGACATTACTTTCGTTTTCAAATGACAGACGCTTTCCCACATGGGTGTCATTGCAAACCTTCGGTCTAAAGCTGAACATTTTGACGGTGTGTGGATTTATTAGGTCAAAACGTGGTCTTAAACGAGGCCAACTTGCTTGCTGAATTTTGAGCAAGAGGAGGAAAACCCACCGAGATTGTGATCGTGCAGGAACATGGGTCTCTGCATTGTCAGGTTTGCGATTGTTTCTATTGCTGGAGCGATGCACCCTGTGATGCACGTGTCCGATGCGCTGGAACATCTTGTAGAAGACTGCGCCTGCAATCAGGCTGCACTCCACTCCACAAGGAATAAGTGGCGTACAACTGTTGCGGCTTGAGAATGGCAATGAACTGGAATCGCAAATAAAATCAAAATGATACTCTGGTAAATTCAGCAGGAAGTTTCCACTGTTAGCACGACGAGAAAACGTGTGCGATTTTTGAATATGTTTTTTGGAAATAACTTGTGTTCTAATTTTGAAAAGGAAGGGATCAAAACATGGGATTAGTTTCTACGCTTGCTTTTGAATAAATCTCTGGCTTCAGTTTTTCGCTAAGATATCTTTTTGCCTATGGAAGGTTCGGAAGGCTTCGGTGTGAAACAATTCGGCAGTACTTCGGAAGCATCCTAGGTCTTACGAATGAATATGCTTATTTTTATCGAGGTTTATTTTGCATTGCGCTATTTGTGTGGGAGGAAGTCATACCGTAGCATACTACAGCCACACTTATGATTGTCTTTCAAAACTCAAAAAGCAGTACTTGAAGGCCTTCGTAGACGCTTACAGCTAAGGCCAATGCCACCTGCTGGCACTGTTATTAGTGGTGATAGGACTTGTCCTTGACACGTGTGCCAGCAGTCAGGTCACGTTGCAAGACCGAATTATGAAACCACCTATGCTTATGACAGCTACTTTGAAAAGAACTAGAGAACCTGCTTTGTGGCTTTGATTCAAGTGCCGTCAACACGCTCAAGCACCGGTTTCCTATAGGTAACGCAGATATCAAGGGACGCGGATGGCCCGCCTGATTATTCAGTGCATAGCATTGAGCGATACGCAGCGACGGTCATTATTATATCTCTGCCACCAACATTGTTTGACTTCAAGTTGTCTTCTGCACGATGACAATTTAACAGGCGAACCACCCTTGAAATAGAATAGTAGAGAATGATGATTGCACATCCCAACCAAAATGAAAACGGAATGTTTTACATCACAAATCAGTTGTGTTTCATTTTAAGAGAATTCTGGATGACCTTGGATTTCGTTGCTTCATGCATTTTCTAACGATTACTGCTTCTCTTCATGCTAGAATTACCTCCAAAAGGGGGCTTCGGCAGGCGTAACTCTGCGAGTTGAGCAGAGTAGCTGCTGTCCTTTTATGCAGTTGTCTTCCTGCCTTTACTGATTTTATTTTTGGGTCTCTTGTTCTACTCAATGCTACCCTACGTTGGCCTTCCTCCACTGGTCCTTGTTCATTGGGGACAGAATTATCCACACCAGATGCATCCGAATGGGATACCGATGCAGTAACCAAAATGCAATGGAAGGTCTTCCTAGCCAAGCGCTCATGTAAACCGTATTTCGTCATGGACAAGTCACCTTAGTAGCAACCGTCTTGGCAGAATTTCGTTGGGGAAGTGCTTTATAATATGGCAATGCAGAGAATCACTGCATATGTATCGGCACGCAGTGGCATTAAAGTCACGCTGCTGCGTGCACATTTATGCTGCGAATGCCACCAGGTCTTTAATTTGTGGGTGGTTCGTTGCCAGTTATGTTGTGTCAAGTAATAGGCACGTTGTGTGTTCTATGCTTAATTCATTTCCCATTTCATTTTTAAAAGGTCGGCTCGTCCTCAACACCTTATTGCGGCAAATCCATACCGATGCTTACATTTTCTAAACACAAGCAACCACTCCCCTTGCCTCCCTTCGACGTATATGCATTGAAATTTCACTAGACTTACGCACATTGCAATTCTATTTGATACAGGCACTTGTCAAATGAAAAGCTGTGCATTTCTACTCACTGAGTGTTCGAATTCGCATGATCCATAGTGTTTAGTGTCAAATTTTATTGCTATTTAAATTCTTAACGATTGATGTTTGCGACATTTGAAGAACAAATACGCCACTAAAACAATGTCAACACTATGGATGGATTCTTTTTGTTTTCGCCGCACAAAATGCGCTAAGCGCACACGTCGTTGAAGCATGGTAACTAGATTCAAATAAAGTTTATTCAAAATCTGCGAAAATTACTGTGTTGTAGATCGTGCATTCCAAGGATAAATCGGAATCATTTGCCATGAACTCTTAGGAAATTTTGAAGATTGAATGAAAGTTATATGCCTCTATAAGTCGAGTGGCTATAACACACTTTCTTAAGTCATAAGTACTATCAAGTTCCTCAACTTCTGATCGCATTGTTAAGCTTGCTGACCAGAACTGCGCGCCAGCTTGTGCCACGGCGAAGCCATCCACAAAACCTGTGAAGGATGCCTAACATAGCTGTTTTGGTAAACACATGTCCTGTGTCAATAATGCAAATGGCTTGCTTATCAGAATGCCTTGCATCAAACCTGCTCAGAAAATCGTGTCGTCGTAGCATTTGAAGACGATTCATTTACAACTCAGCAAATGTTTTGCGTTTCCGTTTTAAGTAAAGTTTGGCAGTCAATCTTGCCAAGCATTATTGCGTGCAATCGACCTGTCATCAGCAGCATCAGGGAGGCGAATAACGAGTCAAAATTGGTTTGCTTCGGCCATCTTAAGGCCCAAAATTAGGACTTGATTAATACAAATGTCTTGATTTCTTGGAGTCGCGAAACTCTCCACGTTTAGATGACTTGTATTGAAACTTAGCTTGCATTTATGAAGGACGTGCAGCAGCTCTACGGGGCGATTGGCGTCTCCATTGACGAGCAGGAATCCATCATCGGAACCAGTGGGATGACAAATAATGTTTACCTGCGCTTCTAAATCGGCTTCACTGCGCATGTAGACTTCCTGTTGACTGCTAGCATCTTCGACATTTTTGGTAACAGTGGCACTTATCTGAAGGTCCATAAGAACTTTTCATTAGTAACAGAGAAGCTGCTAGCTGGATATTCGAAAGAGCCGCATTGATACTTAGTACGCAGTTTTGTTGTCTTTGTCATGACGTATGCAGGGATGCTTAGCGCAAGTGAACACCACAGGCTCCACATAAAAAACGCACTTGGTGCAAGGCTCCTTTAAATTGATTATCAAGCTCTAGTATAAGCCACTGACCTTTACTTTACGGTCTACAATTCCCAAAATCAATGCTTTACATTTTTACCTTTCCCTTGGAAAAAGGTTTGGCTAATTAACAAAACGTTTAGTCATGCGGAAGACCAATGTGTGCGCAGATGATATGCATTCAAACAGCCGCAGTCGTGGTAATTACTGCTTGTAGATTTAACGTTGCAGTCATGCCGCCTGCCTAAAATTCAATTCATTAAAGAAAACACCAGTTGCTTCCAGTTTATTCAGTTTACTTAGTCTCCACTCTCCACCTCTCCTTCCACCTCCACTAAGTCCTCTTCTCCCTTGAGGAGACAACCATTTCTTTAGCCCATTCTACTCGCGCAGTGTAGGGCGAAAAGCACCATCTGTTGGTCGGAAGGCAAACGAAGCGTCTTCGTGGACTGCTGGATATAATCTTGTACTACTCTGAATGAAGGATTCGATTGGTTAAAGGCATGTGATTGTATAGATGGGCACCGCCTTCGCCAAATCAGTTAGACTATGGCACCTTTAAGGGGAACAGGAAAAATGCAAACAAGTTTAAGGACAGGCAAGCATGGTCCCCTATGTTTGGTCTATAGCTGTAACTGCAACTGTGGCCCCAAATTAATTTTTTGTTCGCTAGCATGTAAACTTGCGAGTTGGACTAATGCAATGTCCCATTCGATTTCCTTACATTTACTTGGTAAGGTAATTCCACTTAAGACGTCGGTCATTACATTAAACCATGGAGTGATTAAGGTATTCGGCACATGCAATTCTATGCATTCGTCATTTGTCCAAAAGACTTAAGCATACTACGCTCTATGATCAACAAATGCTGTGGTAAAATATTGGTGAGGCGTAGGGTAGACCAGGACTGGCTTAAAGATATGTGCGACCACAAGTAATAAAGAAATGAGTGTAAATCATTTCAGCAAGTTTTATCTCGTCATTGGCCCGGTTTTCGCAATGTTTCTGGTGCAGTGGATAGATGAAATGCTTAATTGCATTCAAGCCCCTCTCCCTATTTCCATAGCATAGCAGCAAAATTATACAGTCATCATCAACGCAGCCCCTTTGGATAACCAGCCATCAGCTTCCATAAGTATGATGAGGTGTTCTTGCGGGTTTCCAGATCAATGTAGGAATCATCAGAACTGCCGAATAAACTTACGCTCAGCAGTGGTTCTACTTTCACGTTGAAGCAAATTAGGTTCGGAGGGAGGCATTCATCGCCATCTCGTTGTTTTCGATGATGGATCCTGCTCATAACTGGAGGCGTCAACTGTCCTATGCAGCTGCTGGGCGTACTTCATAAATGTTCGTACGGTTGCCGAACATGCCATCAGTATGGGTTTAATGAAATCGGATGCCAAAACTGGTTCAGGTCCCACTCCACATTCAGTGATCCACTTTTGCCACGTTAGTCTCCCTTGTGATGCTGCCGACGTAACGCAAAAGTTGGATATTTGGAACACTAAGACCTGTCGATGATGCCTATTGATACAAAGGGAAATTGACCTCTAGAATGCACCTAAGAAGAGAATGTTGAGAACTGGGCAACTGAGACAACATGATTTAACATATGATCTGAATGAAGGTGATTTGAATAATCTACCTTTGCAATTAACTTTGCCACCTTCTCCCATTAATTAGTGCAGTGCATTTGCGACAAAACGCGTTCCACATTTTGAACAAACAGCCCAATCTGCCAGTGTATATCTATGCCTTGAATTCGATAATTGAATACCTGTTTTAACAGATTAAGCACCCATTGTATGACTAATAGCCTTCATTCCTCTGACCGTAGGTAGGTGAGACGCCCTTCTGGTTGGTAGGAGTAACACACCAATCACAAGACGCTATGCAGTCACGCGAAATCCCTCTCATGCAGGTAAGTGGCAACCAGCCACTATACACAAGTTTTCAAACATCTGTAGCCAACATAATTAAGTCGTTCCATTTTTCTAGACTGCAGCAGGACAGCTTTCATATACACTAAAGAATTTATATTTAAGGACGAATTGGGGATGTCATGTGCGCATAGGGAAGTCCACCAGACAAAACAAGTTAATGCGTACCCTTGATCCAAAAATGAGACTCGAAGCACATTTCATGCCTTTGATTTCTACTGTGGTCACATATAACATGAATTGTGCGAATTTGTATGCTATCAAAATTATGTGGATGAATCGACTCGTCCACTTTGAAAATCTAAACCTACACTTTGAGTAAAGAAATAAGTGCTGAACGTCTCATTGCTGTCAATCCTTGCATAAGAATTTGGTTGATGACTGCGTAAATTGAAATTAATGCCAATGCACATCCATTAGGTAAAAGGGATGGGAAGACGGAGAGCCAATTTTAGGAACTACAGCATCGATATGACACTAAGGTTTGGTGAACAGAACAATTGACGCCGCAGTATTGAAAACCGAGATGAGATAAACAAAACTTGCGGTTCTTTGATTATTCGGTGCAATGAAGCCGCAGCGACATCCGTTGTTGCATCTGAGGGATAGTTCGGTTTTTTACACGCGCAGGAACGTAGCAACTTAACCACAAGGCCGTGGAAGGCCAATCCGCTTTCGCTAGCATTTTGATTGGCCGAACAAGGCGTCTTTGCACGTCGCGATTCTGCCATATCGGTGACTGGCAAAGGTGGCCTACCTTAAGGAGGGTTCGCGTCTGTTATGATTTTGCAAGGCGCACGCTGGGACATTGTGGTTAACTGACTTCATTCCCAAACATGCGGAACCAAATTTTCTGTAGTAGTTCAGCACGGGTATTGCATTGGCTACGATTTATTTTATTTCTCTTGAACAACAGTTGCTTCGTCTTCCAGTTTCGAGCTGATGCCTATCCAAGGCAGGTTATTGTCGATCGCGATGACTGATTTCACCAGAAATCGGTACTGCAACAAAATTTACTTAACGCAAAACAAAGAAGCATTTTCCCGGTATACTTTCGTAGTTACGATGAGATTCGATGAGTAATTGGCTCTACGAAATTTGTATGAAGTCAGGTTGATGCATGTCATTAAACGAGGTTCAGTAACAGACATCTTATTTTGCCACACGGGTTATCGCTACTACCCGGACAAGGCAGGAACACAGCCATAAGCATAGGAGGTCTGGTTAGAATAGGGGACCTAGCCATTATAATTGACGATAGCGCATGCGCGGACGGCTGGTGTCTGAGTCATGGTTGGCTGACTATACCTGTATCGCGTGGTCCACAGCTTGGGGCTGTGGCCGCATGGACTGATCGCTAGAGGCATGCCACCTATAAGCGTAGGGTCATGACCACTGCCATAATCCTTTCAGTCATACATTGCTAGATGTGCAAAAAGATGACAGCCTAATGAGTTGCTCATGATCAGTACAGCATCATTGCCAGCCAGCAAAATCTGATAAATCCTCCACGTCACACATGTGTGACGCAGGAATTTGAGTGGGGTAATCAGGGTATTACATGTGGTGCTTAGGGTTGACGGCAATCGCGGATTTTAATTG